>JABWTJ010000397.1:745483-793850 GCA_016801875.1 Solanum sitiens
GAACCTATACTGCCAATATAGGGATCTGGCGGGGTTAAATTCCCATGTACGCTAGCATGTTATTGGATCACTTTGGCCGGTGATTCCACCTCTTTTCGGTGTGGGGGAGACACTGGATTTCATGATGCTCACATGATCTATGTCGGTTAAAGTTAAAGTTCCCAATGAATGAATGAGGCCAGCCTCAAATGATGCACACAATGAAAAGAATGATACCAAAGGTGTTAGGATAGGATAATCAAAAGGTGAGTTAGATTCAAGTAATGACATTAGGTCATTCTTGGTCATTGCACAACGAACCTAATGAAAGTCTTAAACTACATTCTAGGTATAACCTGTGGTTACACTGGACTATGAACGAAATGAAATGAAGTACGTATGAATGAATGAAGCAGACTCTGTGTTTGCTAATGAAGACTCCCTAGTTGAGGTCCCATATGTTGAGCCTTCATTTCTGGGATGTCTTAATGTCAAGTCCATGATTCCAAGGTCTCATGGCATACGAATGAATGATATGAAAGAAGTTATGTGCTACATGTAAAATGTACTGTATGCTATATGATATGTGCTATGTGTAAATGTTATGTGCTGTGTGCAAATGTGAAAAGTATGATTATGTATGTTATTCTCATGGCATAACTTTCCTATTCCAAATTTGGAAAGCTCATTGACTTTCCTAATCCAAATTTGGAAAGATCATTTACTTTCCTAATCCAAATTAGGAAACTTTCCTAATCTCAATTTGGCAAGTCCACTGACTTGGCTTCCAAAAATCATGTTGTTAGGAAAGAGCTATTCTTTCTCATGCATGTCCTTGGTGTGTGCTTGCATATACCCATACTTAGTACAAGTGTGTACTAACCCTATACAAACTCTACTATTTTAGGTGCAGGCACAGGTTGACGGTAGAGCTACAGGATCATCGCTGCAGTTATCCGGACGTTCAGCATTCATCCGGCTTTGGTAGGTCCTCATGCTTTCGAGGATGCTACTATTTTATGTTCTAGCTTAGTTTAGGAGTTGAGCTAGTGGAGTATGTTCCACTAGCGTTTCTTTCTTATTTCATTCAGACTATGTATTGGACCATTTTGGTAATTATACAATTATGTTTAATGAACTATTCCTTTCATTTGTTTATCTCTTAATGTTTAGATGGTTGATGTTGAACGAATTATGAATGTATTAGAAATGTTTAGTAAGTAATGTTTAGAAACAAAAAGTTTCAAATTTTCCGCTAAAATTAACCTATGTAAAGTAAGAATGACGTAAGTAGGCTTGTCTGCGACCTCTGAGAGGTCAACGACGCCGGTCTCGTCTGGGGTCTAGATTCCAGTCGTGACACCCTCATCTTGTGTCCTTTATTACCATATGCAAAACAACCATCCGATCCGGCAAGACACTTGCCCCCATGTTGCTTGCCACAAGTAGGGCACCTAGCCCTTTTATAGGAATAACCACCACCTTGAGAATGTTGATTTGGAGCTCTATCCTTGTTTTCCATGGAATAATCTTGGGGATAAAACCTCTTCTTAGGCCTTTGGTGACTATAATCATCCGACCTAGGCCTTTTACCCTCTTGCCTTATCTCCCTAATTTTGGACGCCTCAATTTGTTGCGCATAAACCATAAGCCTAGAGGTATCCATGTCATTAAGAAGCATAGCCGTACGACACTCTTTTTCCACCAAGCTAGACACACCCATCACAAACTTTTTCATCCTAGCCTTAGGGTTGGCTACCATGGTTGGCGCATACTTAGAGAGTTGAATTTCAGAGAGTACTCTTGCACACTCATTCCCCCTTGACGAAGGTTCATGAATTCAACCATCTTCTTCTCCCTCCACTCTAAAGGAAAGAATCTATCTAGGAAAGCCTCTTTGAATTCCTCTCAATCAACCGGACCTTTTTTTTGTAAGGGTCTCTCACCCCTCCATTGCTCATCCCACACTTGAGCAACATCCTTAAGCTGGTAAGCGGCCAATTCCGCTTTCTCCCTAGGGGTAACACCCATAGCATCCACCACCTTGAAAACCTCATCTATGAAGCCTTGATGATCTTCATCCACCTTAGTGCCATGAAAGGTAGGAGGGTTCATTCTCATGAAATCCCGAATCCTAGAAGCGTGAGTGCTAGCATTTGGTTGGGGCCTATCTCCTTGGTTAGCTTGGCCCACAAAGTGATTGTTGACAACATGAGCTTGAGCTGTCATGAGATGGGTCAAGTTCATTAGGGAAGCCCTCAACACCGCATTAGTCATATCACCCTCAACAAAAGGAGCTTGAGGCATAGGAGGCACTTGAGGTCCTTGGGGTTCCGGAGGTAATTGAGGTTCTTGTAGAGGAACCTCCTCATTTTCCTCCCCTAAGCCAACAATAGGAACTTGGTCAACACAGTGAAGGACTCTCTCATTTGGTATACCTCCCTCCTCCCTTCTAGCGGTCGATTTCCTCGTATTCATGTCCTAAAAACACAAAAAAAAGAGGTTGAGAAAAGACACCTTATATACTCAACTCTAAGGCACGATATTAGAATAGAGAAGAAAGTAAAACTTCTAGTATCCTATAGCCTCTTGTCCATGGATTTTTTGCGACTCACACCAACGACCAAGATACTACTAGATGTGACTTGTGAGACTTTTAGACCTTAAACTATTTCCCAAAACCTTATGCTCTGATACCAAGTCTGTCACGACCCGAAAGCACCCCCTAGAAGTTAGAGAAAACCTTTGAATCGTGACCGGGCATACTTGACCCCTTTGGGGTCTCGTACAAGCCCTCTAACTAGAATTCATAACATAAAGCATGAAAAGTAGTGCGGAATTAAAACTTTTCACGATAATAATAATAAAAAAGGTCTTTTAATAAATACTAGGAAATCTTATCGTCACAAGCCAACTTAAAGACACAACTTAGAATTTTAGGGACATGGCCCTTTACAATAAAAGTAAATACATTTTAAGTCTTAATAAAGAAACTAAGAAACATAAACTATGTCCTCGAATATATGAGGACATACCCAATTCTTGAGAGATATAATTCCCAAGCTTCAACTCCAATCCTCCCAAAAAGGCTTCCAACCTATACTCATAAGGTATATAAAAGTATGGGGTTAGTACAACAATGTACTAAGTATGGCATATGCAAAAACATACGAAAATGAAGATTTGGTAAAATAACTTTTCATGCAATTTAAATATAATATTCATGAATTTAGAAACAATCCAACATGAGAATCGTCATTTAACACTTAAGGAAGGACTCACATAATTTTTGAACCAAAAGAACACTTTACAGTAACTTTACTAATACTTACAGTAACTAAAAGGAACATTACAGTGAACTTACTAAACTTACAGTAAAATTGAATAAAGCATTAAAGTGAACATTTTGAATTATTACTATGAAGACCTTACAGTGAATGGCACGGTCCAAGTCATATGAATTATTTTTCCTTCGAAGTTGCCCTAACCCAAGGTTATCCTAAGACTCCCTAAGGTGAGCCAAGAAGGGATTTTCATTACACCTCCCTTCAAAGCACACCAAAACGACCTTTAAAACGACCAAATCTTAGGTTTACTTCGTTGGAAATCAAATCCACGCCCTTGGCTAACATATGCAAAACACTCACGGAAATATAGGTCACACTAAGTGCAATGTGAGAGTAGTATCCCATACTACCACTCCCACTTAGTGCTCCTAATGGATTCCATTTACTCAAGTACTCCACAATAATCATCCATAACACCACACCATAGTACTCATTCACACTGATTTCATGAAAGTACTCTTCTCCCATAGTAGGTATAGGTCACACCAAGTGCAATGTGAGAATAGCATCTTATACTACTACTCCCACTTAGTGCTCCTACTAGGTAACTAATGTGGATCGAGCACTTCACGACATACATACACAATATCAATAATATACAAGTTAACTAGTTTCAAATCAATTCTTTTGTGGGAGTTAGCTTAACCGACAAAGACCATGAGAGATATACATGAGTGTGTGTAGTCTATTTCCCTTAATACTCTATATATGTGTATGACTTGAGACTTGATGAATGTTGTACATGTTTTGTGATATTTAGAGGATGACTTCCTCAATACTATGTGATAGCCATTATGTGATCATGTTGACCAATGTACACACACACACACTTCATGCATATCTATGAGTAGGATCGATTTATGATGATTAAGAAAAGGATAGTTCTCCTATGCATCATTACCTATTTCTATGCATGTAAAGTATATGATTAATGAAGTTATGAACATGTGTTCCTAAAGGTGGTTATGTGAAGGTAGATCTCACAAAGGTTAATATTTAACTAAGATAAGAATATGAATTCTAATCTAAATTTCTTGAGGAGTGTACTTGGTATAGGAGGACTATGGACCCAACCTATACATTTCACTAGATGACTTCAAGAAAGGATAGGATTGGAGACCCTTATGAAGTAAAGACTTATGTTGTGTATTACTGGTATGAATGCATGTTAAGTGACCTTGTTATGTTAAGATATAATTATGACTATGCATGTGAATTACACTTGTTGCTTCTAAATGGGTTTAATTAGTATATGTGGGGATATGAGACTCCATGTGTACATTGTACAAGTAATCTTATGAAGGGGTTGTGAGGGTGGTTTACTTATTATATGAACTAAGTAAGTCTATGACTAAAGTTAATGAGGTATGATGAGTCTTCCTATGATGTTATATTAAGTATGATGAGTCCTTATATGACGATATGAAGTATGCAGTCTTATTACAAGTTTTAAATGAATAAGTTATGACTTGTTTAGTATGTTATGCCTAGTCTAGGGTGACTTGTTAGGTACATTTGGTGGAAGTAGTATTATGAGATGCTTCCTACACATTGCAATAGTTTGACTTAGGAGTTGTCTTAGGTGATGGTTCTTATGTCAAGTCGATGTCTTTGATGTGCTTATGACTTGTGAAATATATGTGGTTGTGTTTATGAATCATACTTATGAAATACTATTGTAAGGTGACCTCAAGGTGATGCATTGCACTAGGTACACTTGAGGGTTACTTAAGGAAAGAAGTAAGATAAAAGAGAGGTAATGTATTGTATGTATTGAGTATGCCTCAAGGTATGATAAATGTCTTTACGTGCTATTATGAGTAGTATCCATGTCAATATTATGTATGTGAACTATATTGAGCTTATATGTGCCTATGTTCATGATGTTTACTAAAAAGACATGTTGCATGATTTTGAAAGAAATATCCTCTTTAAATGCATGTTTTCACATGGTTGCCATACTTAATGCATTCTTATACTAACACAATTCTTATTCATCTTTTTATACAAAGTGTAGGTGGTGATGGCTAGTGGATGTCTCCTAGGTGAAGAGCTTGGATGGATCTCCCAAGTTCAAGTAAAGGGACCCTTATGATTCAAGGGTTTCCTATGTCAAGATGTTTCTTTCAGTTGATGTAATAATTTAAAAGTTTAAAATTTTCTGCTATTTTTATTACGATTATTCAATGAAAGATGTCTAAGGACTTTTCTTAGACCTCCGAGAGGTCGACGATGCCGTGTGGCGATCAAAGAGTGCTCTAACTACTAGGGGGTAATTTGGGTCGTTACAAACTTTGTATTAGAGAATAAGGTTTTGTGTTTTGTCCTTAGGTTTCAATGACTCATGTTGCCACGTCTAGTAGAGTCTCATATCATTGATGGTGAGTCACGACATGTCAAATGATATGGGAGGCTATAGGACGATAGAGTTTCCCCTTTTTTACTATTCTCATGTCGTGCCATAGAATTTAACTCTATGAGATCTCTCCCTTATGTTTCCTTGTCCGGTGGTCTTTTAGATGTGATTGCTTCGAAGGGATGATTTCTCAATTCTTAGGGGAGAAAAGGTGAGTATTTGATACTTACCTTGGTTTTATGGTTGATGAGTATTATGTGAAGGTGAATTTAGCATATGTTGATGTGGTGCCATTTATGTGATGCAAGTACATATTCATCAATAAGCTATAAGACTCCTAGCATACTTAGATCGTACATTCATATAGGGTTCATATGGGTAGGGGTCATGCTCTAAGGATATTCTTCACAATTAGCCATATAGACCACACCTAACCCTAACATGATCATCACACATACACATATAACATCATCCCTACTCCTAGCTTAAGCAAGTAGTGTAGAAGACTATACATATAACTTCACATAGCATCAATTCACTTAGACATTATATTAGAATCAAGGTTAAATCCTTCCACTTCCTAACATAGAAATCATCACATCAATTCATATTGCATATAATTCCTTCAAGGCCATGATCATACCACATAAAAATGTACAAGAATGTAAACACCGCCACCAAAGGTGGACCATACCAATCAGCACGATTCAATGTACATTCTAGGCTATTAAAAGAAATAAATCAACTTACCAAATCTCCAAGCTAATGATCATCTTTCATCATTCCTCCACAATTCATATTCAATTGATCTAGAAATTTATAACAATAAGCAACTCAATACAATCTGATCAAATTTCTATAAATATCAAGTCAAGATCACAAGAACCACATTATAGACTAATTTGAGAAATTAGGAGGATCATGGATTCTTCATAAAATTGGATAGAAATTCATCATAAAATCAGTAGATAAACATATATTCATTATTAGAATGCTTTTGAAATCAATTTGAGAATGAACCCATGGCTAGATTAAAAGATAGGATATTTGACATAGAATCATGTTTAGAAAACCTTTGAAAGGACTCCATAGATGAATGGTTATCTATGGATGAAGGATCGTCATACCTTATACATTAAAAAGCCCATTTAAATCTGAGACGAAATCTCCATCAATCCAAATCCATAGCTTGTTCTTGAGCTTGGTCTTCAATGGAGGTTTTGGGGTTTTTGGAAGAGAAGAGAACTTTGGGAATTTGATTTCTTAATGGGTTTTTGGGATTTTACTTGGGCAAGGTTTAAAAATGTCCTAAAAACAGTTAATAAAACGTCCCCCAAGTTACCAAAACACCCCCACACGAATTGGGGCTCTTAGATATGTCAAAATTTACTTAAACACGATGCAACCGGATCTAGGAGTGGGTTGCGCGTTGCGGAGCCAACTCCCCATTCTACCCCAACTAAAATTTGAGGCAGTGAGGTGCGTGCTAGGCGCGTGTCGCGAGGAAAAGTTCCCATTCTTGATCCTACAGGCTTCCTTGGGCAGCCTCTTGTCCAAGGTTTGGGTCCTCTTTGGGGGCCTTCGGGTAATCCCCGGGGAGTCGTACCCGGACGTTTTGACCCTAAAAATGTCTATTAAGGTACTAGGGTCAACTAGACTTCTTATCAACAGCAAACATCACATTAAATAAAGCCAAACATACAAGGACTCACTAGCACGTCTAAAGACCAACTTTCGAACGTCTTGGACGTTCTTGGACGTTTGGCCTTCTAAACCTTATGAAACTTAACACACTGCTTATATACATAATTATAACTCATATAAGGACCTCAAGTACCCATGACACACACATAATCACATAAAAAGACCTAAGGCCCATTGGTGACTAATCGTCGAACGTCTTGGTCGTCCCTGGACGTTTGACTTCCAAATCACCTCAAACCAAGTATAAATACTATAAAACACTTAATTAACCTAATATTAACCTTTTTAGGCACATGTGAGTCTCTAGATACCTTAGTTCATTTTGAGGGTTGTTACAATATCCCTCACTTGGGAAACATTCATTCTCGAATGACACTTGAAACATTTAAACACTTTCAAGGCCTCAATGACTTTCATAGCAACTGGCAACACTCATACATGTTATCACATAAAAGTCAATGCACCAAACTTACAAAGAACACAAACATCATTCTAGCATGAATTCAAGGCAACATAAGCAAACATTGATTACTTCTATTATTTATTTCCTGCATACATACTTCTTCCTATTCATTGCCATTTGGAGGAACTACCTTCTTCAAACTTTAGGCATGTCCATTATTTCATCACAAGGTCAAACATACAATGGATTTCAATTGCACACATAGGCATAATCCACACTTCAACTCATAAGAAAATTTAAGCACTTCATTTAGTGGAACAAGAATCATGAATAAGGTAGATAAACTACAATCTTATAGTCTAGACATAATACCAACAAGGTCATATATGACATTACCATGCTTAGCTTTGTTCAAGGAGGAACTACTTTGTAACAACCCTAAAAATGAATAAGATAAATACTTAAGGTGTCAAGAATGCTTGCGATTAGACCAAGGTTCAAACGGATTGATACGCGTAGAACCAGACCTCAGAACCCTTACTACGGCCAAGCCAACTAACTTGGGGAGTTATTTGAGCTTGGGAAGGTTGGAACCAACAATGTGAGGCTCTCGAAAACGAATATTTAATCGAAAGAATCTTTACCAGACTTAAAAGAGGAAATTTGAAGTTTTGAGGGTGCAGGGGTAAAATGGTCTTTTCTTAAACAAGGGTAGTATTGTAATTAACCTAAGGAATTAATTAATTAATTAATTAATTTAATTAAAAGATAAATTGGGGTTGGGGCGACCCGAAGTGATCCATTTTGGCAAATAGGGTGTCACTCGGGTTCGAGCCCCACTAGAAGCAATGAATTTATGATTTTATCATCAATTAAAAATCTGATTTTTGTAAGGGCAAAACGGTCCTTTCACGTATAATTAAATAAATCAGATTTTTGTTTATTAAGGAGAGTCCTAAATTGACTAAGTCATCATCTAATCCTAAACTACTTCACAAGTTTCACTCTCTCACGTTTATCACCTCTTCACACTCAAAAACTCTCATGTTCTCTCTGCCAATTAACATGAAGAACAGAAACTTTAACTAAGGTTCTTCACACTTGAAGAACACACGAAAATTTTTAAGAAAAACAAAGTAATCTAAAATATTAAGGCAAAAAGAAGTTGTTCGTCGAGTGGTGTGGACGTTGAGGAAGCTTGGACTGAATTTGGAGAAGGTTTTGGGCAGCAAATTCACGTTTGAACAAGCAAATTAAGGTATGGGTTTCTTCTCTCTTTGTCCCTTTCCGAAGAGGCCCCTTACGATTCAAGATATTCACTCCGAAACTAGGGTTGTTCCCCGTTGCATATCCTTGTCACTAGCTCCCAATGATTTCGTAGGTTGGGTTTGTTTGCTGGTAGATTTAGGTATGTGTGATGTATTTATGTTGAATGTGAATATGTTTATGTGAGTGAAATCACGAAAATGACAATCAATGTGTAATAAAAAAAATGTGTGTGTGTGTGCATGATGGCAGTGAGTTTTAGCCACTGTTTTGGAGAAGTATAAAGGCATGTTATTTCTTGTATTTTATGTGCTAAAGTTGTGCATAATGTGATGTTCATATGGTGTGTGAAGTTACAAATTTTGAGTGAAAACGCTTGACTAATGTAACCCCTAAACTACACCTAACTATACACTAAATGCTTGGTGAATTACCCTAAGAAACTAGCATGAAAAGGTTGATGAAAGGAAGCTAAAGTTGGGATTAAATTTCCAGATTGTGTACTCTAGTTTCGATCAACAATGAGGTTAAAATTTGGGTTTTTAAAGTGAAAATAAAATAAGTGAGGTCAATGGGAATTGAACCCAAGACCTCACATGTTAAAGAAGCTAAAAACGTGAAGGGTGTTAAGGGGAATCGAACCCTTTAGCTACTGCTTTCGTGAGAAAAGGAAAAGAAAATGGGGCTGGAGGGAATCGAACCGGATACTGGAATTCGCGACAAAGAAAAAGGAAATGGGGCTGGGGGGAATCGAACTCGCGACACTAGAGGAGAAAGAAGAGAAAAATAAATTAAATAAATAGATGGGAGGCGTGGGATTCGAACCCACGACCTCCAGGTAGCGAGTGAAGGAAGAGAAAATAAAGAAAAGAAAAAGTGAGGAGTGGGGATCGAACCCACGACCTCAAGGCTGGAAATGGAGAGGAGCGAATTTATTAATAAATCAAGTGAGGTTGTGGGGGTTCGATCCCACAACCTCACTGCCAAACGCTTAGCCTAAGGAGTTTTAAATAAATAAAAAAAAATTAGGAGGATGTGGGGGTTCGAACCTACCACCTCATAGCCTCAGCGAAATTAAAGTTTAAATAAGGAGGATGTGGGGGTTCGAACCCACAACCACCCTATTCTAGCGAATAAATAAGAAAAATAGAAGAGGCTGTGGGGGTTTGATCCCACAACCTCTTGGTTTGGGCGAAAAGGGCAATGAGATGCTAATTAAAAATAAAAAGGGGTTGTGGGGGTTCGAACCCACAACCCTTCGGCCAATTTAAGAGGAAAACTAAGTAGAAAATAAATGATACGATGTTAATGTTGGGATTTAATCTAGAGTTCTAATTTTATGAATATTAAAAATAAAGACAACGAAAAATGTAAATGATATCCAAGTGATTCAAACTTGGGTTTCCCTGCCCAAATTTCCGTATTGATACATAAGTCATACGTGAACAAAATATCCAAGAATAATGCCACCTAATTAGATCGAAATCAAGATCTTTGCATATATATACAAGATACATAAGTCTTGTACTACATAATCTTAGAAATGTATGAATCACTTAACGAATTATGAATGAAGCATCATGGCTTGTGTGTATAGACTCATAAGTCTAGCATACGTTTAAAAGTAAGGGAACCTAAGATGTATGTACTGAATGATGAAATGAACAATGAAATGATGAAACCTAGAAGGGTTAAGTAAGGGTATGAAAAACACCAATGGCCAAGTATATTGGCATATGATGAAATGAACATTCACATAAAATGGGGTGAGTAATTATGAATAGTAAATGTGCTAATGAGAATGAATGTGGTGACAACATGATATGAGGCTAATGCAAATGATGAGAGCAGTCTCAAATGAGCCTAAGTAAATGTTACCAAAAACGTACTCACCTATGAGAGTGTAAGATAATGAAGAGACTAGTCTCTATTAACACTCTAATGAAAGTATTGAGATTAACACACTTAATACTAATGATGAGATTAGAAATCATCTAATGAGATATGATGTCCTCATACTAGAAGCCAGTTTCCATGACGTATGAGATGAATGAAGTGGAACTTTATACTGAGCACCGATAGGCTAGCTATGAGTGGTGATGCTTTCTTTCGGGAAGGGCGGAGGTTCACGTAACTCTCATGAGATGAGACTGTCCGGCTTGCCTGGTATGGGTCTCCTTATATCTCCTAGTCTTCGAACCTATACTGCCAATATAGGGATCTGGCGGGGTTAAATTCCCATGTACGCTAGCATGTTTTTGGGTCACTTTGGCCAGTGATTCCACCTTTTTTTGGTGTGGGGGAGACAATGGATTTCATGATGCTCACATGATCTATGTCGCTTAAAGTTAAAGTTCCCAATGAATGAATGAGGCCAGCCTCAAATGAAGCACATAATGAAATGAATGATACCAAAGGTGTTAGGATAGGATGATCAAGAGGTGAGCTAGACTCAGGTAATGACATTAGGTTATTCTTGATCATTGCACAGCAAACCTGATGAAAGTATTAAACTACACCCTAGGTATAGCTAGTGTTCACACTGGCCTATGAACAAAATGAAATGAAGTACGTATGAATGAATGAAGCAGACTCTGTGTTTGTTAACGAAGACTCCCTTGTTGAGGTCCCGTATGTTCAGTCCTCATTTTGGAAAGTCTTAATGTGAAGTCCATGATTCCATGGTCTCATGGCATATGAATGAATGATATGAAAGAAGTTATGTGTTATATGTTATGTGCTATAATATGTGCTATGTGTAAGATGTTATGTGCTGTGTGCAATATGATATTTATGATGATGCATGTTACTCTAATGGCATGACTTTCCTAATCCAAATTTGGAAAGCTCACTGACTTTCCTAATCCAATTTGGAAGGTTCATTAACTTTCCTAATCTTAATTTGGCAAGTCCACTGACTTGACTTTCCACAATCATGTTGTTAGGAAAGAGCTATCTTTTCTCATGCATGTCATTGGTGTGTGCTTACATATACCCATACTTAGTACAAGTGTGTACTAACCCTATACAAACTCTACTATTTTAGGTGCAGGCATAGGTGGATGATAGAGCTAGAGGTTCATTGTTGCAGTTATTCGGACGTCCATCATTCATCCGGAGTTGGTAGGTCCTCATGCTTTCGAGGGTGCTACTGTTTTATATTCTAGCATAGATTTAGAGTTGAGCTAGTGGAGCATGTTCCACTAGCGTTTCTTTCCTATTTTTATTCAGACTATGTATTAGTGCCATTTTGGCAACTCTATATTTATGAATATATCTTTCAGTTGCACCACTATCCTGGATTAGACACTGCATGATGTGTAGGAAAACTTCCCTTTTTCTGATCTTATCGTGCTTTTCCTAATGTCTGATTTCTTGGTGTTATGAGCGTGTCTAACATCAATTCTTATTGTTTAAAAAGAATGAATACTAGGATAAACGTTGGTCAGAGGAGAGGAGGAGGAGCTGCTGGGAACAATCAGGTTCCACCCCAGGCTGCAGCTGAAGGAGTGGCAATGCAACTTAACCCAGCTGGGTTGACTGATGCTGAGGTGAGGGCATCTCTGGCCCAGATGGCACAGGCCATTACTATGCAGGTCCAGGCTATGACTGCCAAGGTCAACCGGCAGGATGTTCAGAGGGAGAACCCACCGGTTCGTAGCAAGGCTGACAGACTGAGAGACTTCACGAGGATGAATCCTCCTATTTTCACAGGGTCTAAGATTTCAGAGGACCCCCAGAAGTTTGTGGATGAGGTGCATAAGATTCTGGTGGCTATGGGGACCACAGATACTAAGAAGGCTGAGCTGGCTTCCTATCAGCTCAAGGATGTGGCACAGACTTGGTGCAAGATATGGCAGGATATCCGAGCAAGGGGCGGAGTTCCAGTCACTTGGGATCTGTTTAAGACACCCTTTCTGGAGAGATTCTTTCCCAGAGAAATGAGGGAGGCCAAGGTTGAGTTGTTCATCAACCTTAAGCAAAGATCTATGACAGTCAGGGAGTATTCCCTGAAGTTTGTTAAGCTATCCAGGTATGCTACATTCCTTAGTATCTAACCGCAAGGATAAGGTGAGTACTGATGTTTGTTAAATTGTCCAGGTATGCTACTTCCCTTGTGTCTAACAGCAGGGATGAGATGAGCAGGTTCCTCACATAAATCAATAGAGATCTGGAGGAGGAGTGTCGGTCTGCGATAATAGTACTCTGAGAGGACGACGACGCCGGTCTCATCTGGGGTATGCTCTCCGGGTGTGATAAACTTGGTATCATGATAATATGGACCTTTCTAGGTTGATGGTGCATGTCCAGCAGGTAGAGGACAGCCGTAAAAAGAGGGGTATTCATGATGCTAGGAGGCCTAAGCCTCAAGATCAGGCAGGTCCCAGTCATGGAGGCCACATAAACAATTTTGGCGTCCGTGAAAAGCCTAGGTTCAAGAAGGGGCAACAGAGTTCTAGGAACTCTAATTTTCAGAGGTGTACAACACCTAGAGGAGGCAGACCTGAGCTCCAGAAGGGCAATGGAGGTGAGATGCAGCTTCCTAAAAAGAATTGTGCTAAATGTGGCCGAGCTCACATTGGAGAGTGCAGACAGGGCACTAATGCCTGCTTCAGTTGCGGTAAGAGTTGGCACATGGTTAGAGACTACCCACAGAGCAGAGGTCAGGCTGGAGGTAATGCTCAGCCTAGGCCTAATCCACAGGGTGCAGCAGCAGCCGAGCCTCCTAAGAAGAACAGGTTCTATGCCCTAAAGGGCAGGGAAGAGAAGGAGAAGTCCGCTGATGTGGTCACATGTATGCTGCAAGTATTCTCAACTTTTGTTTATGCTTTACTTGATCCAGGGTCTACGCTTTCCTTTGTAACTCCTTTGCTTGCTCTCACTTTTGAGATATTGCCTGAAGTTCTGCATGATCCTATAGTGGTTAGTACACCTTTAGGAGAAAATATAAGAACTGATAGAGTATACAAGGATTACCCAATAGTTGTAAGTGCTAAGACTATGTGTGCAGACTTGGTTGAGTTACCCATGCATGATTTTGATGTTATTCTTCGCATGGACTGGCTTCACAGTTGTTATGATTGCTTGGACTGTCGTAGTAGAGTGGTTAGATTTCGTTTCCCTGATAAAGAGGAGCTAGTCTGGGAGGGGTACAACTCGAGTCGTCCTAACCTCTTGATTTCAAACCTTAAGGCCAATAAAATGATATCCAAGGGATTATTGTGTCATCTTGTGAGTGTTAATGATTTAGATCATGACATTCCTTCCATAGACTCAGTGCCTGTAGTGAATGAGTTCCTAGATGTATTTCCTGATTATTTGCCTGGATTCCCTCCCCCTCGGGAGATTGATTTTGGTATCGACTTAGAACCCGATACTAAACCAATTTCCATTCCTCCTTACAGAATGGCTCCAGCTGAACTCAAAGAGTTGAAGCTGTAGTTAAAAGATCTCACCGATAAGGGTTTCATTCAGCCGAGCATATCCCCTAGGGGCGCTCCAGTGTTGTTTGTGAAAAAGAAAGATGGAACCCTTAGAATGTGTATGGATTATCGCAGCTCAACAAAGTCACTATAAAGAATAAGTATCCACTTCCCAGAATAGATGATTTGTTCGATCAGCTCCAAGGGTCTAGTTTCTTCTCTAAGACAGCTTTTCGTACCCGCTATGGTCACTATGAGTTTCTAGTCATGTCATTTGGTCTCACGAATGCACGTGCTGCATTTATGGATCTCATGAACAGAGTCTTCCATGAATACCTTGACTCTTTCATCATAGTATTCATTGATGACATTCTCATCTACTCTAATACCAAGGAAGAGCATGAACAACATTTGAGACTAACCTTGCAGGTACTTAGACAACATCAGTTGTATGCCAAATTCAGCAAATGTGAATTTTGGCTGAGATCAGTGACCTTCCTAGGTCATGTTGTGTCCGATCAGGGCGTGGAGGTGGATCCCAGGAAGACTGAGGTTGTGAATAATTGTCCAAAGACTCTTACTCCCACTGATATCCGTAGCTTTTTGGGATTGGCTGGTTACTACCACAGGTTTGTGGAGGGCTTTTCTTCCATTGCTGCCCCATTGACAGCTTTGACGAAGAAGAAAGCCAAGTTCGAGTGGATGGAGACTTGTGAGAGGAGTTTCTAGGAGCTAAAGGACAGACTCACTTCAGCCCCTATGCTTACTTGGCCTAAGTGTGGTGGGAATTACACTGTTTACTGTGATGCATCTAGGGTTGGTTTGGGTTGTGTTCTTATGCAGGTTGGTAAGGTGATAACCTATGCGTCCAGACAGCTCAAGGTTCATGAGAAGAATTATCCCACTCATGACCTGGAGTTGGCAGCTGTGGTGTTTGCACTGAAGTTGTGGAGGCACTACTTGTATGGAGTGCATGTGGATGTATTCACAGACCACAAGAGTCTCCAGTACGTGTTCACACAGAGAGATATGAATCTACGTCAGCGGAGATGGTTGGAGTTGTTGAAGGATTATGACATGAATGTTCACTACCATCCAGGTAAGGCTAATGTTGTAGCTGGTGCTTTGAGCAGGATGAGCATGGGAAGTACAGCCCACGTTGAGGATGAGAATAAGGAGCTGGTGAAAGATGTACACAGACTGGCCAGACTGGGTGTGCAATTGTTTGACTCTACTAGTGGGGGTGTTTCAGTTTATCCTAGTTCTGAATCATCCTTGGTAGTTGAAGTCAAGAAGGGTCAGCATCTAGATCCTGTGTTGATGGAGCTGAAGGACTCAGTGATGATGAAGATGAATGAGTCTTTCGCTTTGGGAGGTGATGGCATACTTAGGTACCAGGACAGGCTGTGTGTACCAAATGTGGATGATTTGCGGACTAGGATTGTTGCCGAGGCCCATGGTTCCAGATATTCCATACATCCAGGTTCCACCAAGATGTATCATGATTTTAAGCAGATTTATTGGTGGAATGGCATGAAGAAGGACATTGCAGAATATGTGGCCAAGTGTCTTAATTGTCAGCAGGTTAAGGCAGAGCATCTTAGGCCTAGCGGTCTGACTTAGATTATTGAGGTTTCAACTTGGAAGTGGGAGGCCATTAATATGGACTTCATGGTTAGTCTTCCGAGGACTAGGAGGTAGCATGACTTCATATGGGTTATTGTGGACAGATTGACTAAGTCTGCTCACTTTATCCCTGTGAAGTCTACTTACAAAGTCGAGGATTATGCGAGACTCTACATTGATGAGATTGTGAAATGGCATGGGATTCCTTTGTCTATCATTTCAGATAGAGGATCTCAGTTTACTTGACATTTCTGGAGATCTTTCTAGAAGAGCTTGGGCACACAGGTAAAGCTTAGCACTACCTTTCATCCTCAGACGGATGGGCAGGCGGAGCACACCATTCAGACATTGGAGGACATGTTGAGAGCGCGTGTGATTGACTTCAAAGGTAGCTGGGATGACCATCTGCCTTTGATAGAGTTCTGGTATAATAATAGCTATCACTCCAGCATTGGGATGGCACCGTTTGAGGCACTGTATGGTAGGAGGTGTAGATTTCCAGTTGGGTGGTTCGAGGTTGGAGAGTCATCCATTTTGGGTCCAGTGATCATTCATGAGGCCTTAGAGAAGGTCAGACTGATTAGGGACAGGTTGGCTACTGCTTACAGTTGGCAGAAGTCATATGAAGATAACAGAAAATGGCCCTTAGAGTTTGATGTTAATGACCAGGTTTACTTGAAGATATCACCTATGAAAGGGATGATGAGATTTTAGTAGAAAAGGGAAGCTGAGTCCGAGGTATGTTGGGCCATATGAGATCCTAAAGAATGTGGGTGAGGTGGCCTATGAGTTAGCATTGCCTGCGGAGCTAGCTTCTGTTCATCCAGTCTTTCATGTCTCTATGTTGAAGAAGTGCCTAGGTGATCCATCATCGATTCTACCTGTTGAAGGTTTGGGGTTTGGTGAACACTTGTCTTATGAGGAGGTACCTGTTGAGATCTTAGACAGACAGGTCAAGCGGCTGAGGAACAAGGAGATTGCCACAGTGAAGGTATTGTGGAGAAATCATCTTGTTGAGGGTGCTACGTGGGAGGCTGAGGCCGACATGAGATCCCGCTACCCTCATCTTTTCAGCTCTTGAGGTTAGACTTCCTACTCTTAAGTCTATGTTTCCTTATCTCTCTGTATTTTGTTGCTATTGCTTGACTGTGCATAGTGATTTTGTTATGATCTGACTGGCATTACGATATGTAGTGGTAGCGTCATTCGGGGACGAATGTTCCTAAGGGGGGGGATAATGTAACAACCCTAAAAATAAATAAGATAAATACTTAAGGTGTCAAGAATGCTTGCGATTAGACCAAGGTTCACACGGATTGATACGCGTATAACCAGACCTCAGAACCCTTACTACGGCCAAGCCAACTAAGTTGGGGAGTTATTTGAGCTTGGAAAGGTTGGAACCAACCATGTGAGGCTCTCGAAAATGAAGATTTAATCGAAAGAGTCTTTATCGGACTTAAAAGAGGAAATTTTAAGTTTTGAGGGTTCAGGGGTAAAATGGTCTTTTCCAGGCCAAGGGTAATATTGTAATTACCCTAAGGAATTAATTAATTAATTAATTAATTAATTTAATTAAAAGATAAATTCGGGTTGGGGCGACCCAAAGTGACCCATTTTCGCAAATAGGGTGTCACTCGGGTTCGAGCCCCACTAGAAGCAATGAATTTATGATTTTATCATCAATTAAAAATCTGATTTTTGTAAGGGAAAAATGGTCCTTTCAAGTATAATTAAATAAATCAGATTTTGTTTATTAAGGAGAGTCCTAAATTGACTCAGTCATCATCTAATCCTAAACTACTTCACATGTTTCACTCTCTCACATTTATCACCTCTTCACACTCAAAAACTCTCATGTTCTCTCTGCCAATTAACGTGAAGAACAGAAACTTTAACTAAGGTTCTTCACACTTAAAGAACACACACAATTTTTTAAGAAAAACAAAGTAATCTAAAACGTTAAGGCAAAGAGAAGTTGTACGTCGAGTGGTGTGGACGTTGACGAAGCTTGGACTGATTTTGGAGAAGGTTTTGGCAGCAAATTCATGTTTCAACAAGCAAATTAAGGTATGGGTTTCTTCTCTCTTGGTCCCTTTCCAAAGAGGCCCCTTACTATTGAAGATATTCACTCCAAAACTAGGGTTGTTCCCCGTTGCATGCCCTTGTCACTATCTCCCAATGATTTCGTAGGTTGGGTTTGTTTGCTGGTAGATTTAGGTATGTGTGATGTCTTTATATTGAATGTGAATATGTTTATGTGAGTGAAATCACGAAAATAACAACCAATGTGTAATAAAAAAAAATTTGTGTGTGTGCACGATGGCAGTGAGTTTTAGCCACTGTTTTGGAGAAGTAAAAAGGCATGTTATTTCTTTTATTTTATGTGCTAAAGTTGTGCATAATGTGATTTTCATATGGTGTGTGAAGTTACAAATTTTGAGTGAAAACGCTTGACTAATGTAACCCCTAAACTACACCTAACTATACACTAAATGCTTGGTGAATTGCCCTAAGAAACTAGCATGAAAAGGTTGATGAAAAGAAGCTAAAGTTGGGATTAAATTTCCAGATTGTGTACTCTAGTTTCGGTCAACAATGAGGTTAAAATCTGGGTTTTTAAAGTAAAAATAAAATAAGTGAGGTCAATGGGAATTGAACCCAAGACCTCACATGTTAAAAAAGCTAAAAACGTGAAGGGGGTTAAGGGGAATCGAACCCTTTAGATATTGGTTTCGCGAGAAAAGGAAAAGAAAATGGGGCTGGGGGGAATCGAACCTAGCTACTGGAATTCGCAACAAAGAAAAAGAAAATGGGGCTGGAGGGAATCAAACTCGCGACACTGGAGGAGAAAGAAGAGAAAAATAAATTAAATAAATAGATGGGAGGCGTGGGATTCGAACCCACGACCTCCAGGTAGCGTGTGAAGGAAGAGAAAAATAAAGAAAAGAAAAAATGAGGCGTGGGGATCAAACCCACGACCTCAAGGCTGGAAATGGAGAGGAGCAAATTAATTAATAAATCAACTGAGGTTGGTGGGGTTCGATCCCACAAGCTCACTGCCAAACGCTTATCCTAAGGAGTTTTAAATAAAAAAATTAAATAAGAAGGCTGTGGGGGTTCGAACCCACCACCTCACAGCCTCAACGAAATTAAAGTTTAAATAAGGAGGGTGTGGGGGTTCGAACCCACAACCTCCCTATTCCAGCGAATAAGTAACAAAAATAGAAGAGGCTGTGGGGGTTTGATCCCACAACCTCTTGGTTTGGGCGAAAAGGGCAATGAGATGCTAATTAAAAATAAAAAGAGGTTGTGGGGGTTGGAACCCACAACCATTCGGCCAATTTAAGAGGAAAACTAAGTAGAAAAATTAATAATACGATGTTATTGTTGGGATTTAATCTAGAGTTCTAATGTTATGAATAATAAAAATAAAGTCAACGAAAAATGTAAAGAATATCCAAGTGATTCAAACTTGGGTTTCCTTGCCCAAATTTCCGTATTGATACATAAGTCATACGTGAACAAAATATCCAAGAATAATGCCACCTTATTAGATCGAAATCAAGATCTTGGCATATATATACAAGATACATAAGTCTTGTACTACATAATCTTACGAATGTATGAATTACTTAACGAATTATGAATAAAGCCTCATGGCTTGTGTGTATAGACTCATAAGTCTAGCATACGTTTAAAAGTAAGTGAACCTAAGATGTATGTACTGAATAATGAAATGAACAATGAAATGATAAAATCCTAGAAGGGTTAAGTAAGGGTATGAAACACACCAATGGCCAAGTATATTGGCATATGATGAAATGAACATTCACATAAAATGGGGTGAGTAATTATGAATAGTAAATGTGCTAATGATAATGAATGTGGTGACAACATGATATGAGGCTAATACAAATGATGAGAGCAATCTCAAATGAGCCTAAGTAAATGTTACCAAAAACGTACTCACCTATGAGAGTGTAAGAAAATGAAGAGACCAGTCTCTATGAACATTCTAACGAAAGTATTGAGATAAACACAGTTAATACTAATGATGAGATGAGAAATCATCTAATGAGCTATGATGTCCTCATACTATAAGCCAGTTTCCATGATGTATGAGATGAATGAAATGGAACTTTATACTGAGCATCGATAGGCTAGCTATGAGCGGTGATACCTTATTTTGGGAAGGGCGGAGGTTCACGTAACTCTCGTGAGATGAGACTGTCCAGCTTGCCGGGTATGGGTCTCCTTATATCTCCTAGTCTTCGAACCTATACTGGCAATATAGGGATCTGGCGGGGTTAAATTCCCATGTACGCTAGCATTATTTTGGGTCACTTTGACCGGTGATTCCACCTTTTTTTGGTGTGGGGGAGACACTGGATTTCATGATGCTCACATGATCCATGTCGGTTAAACTTGAAGTTCCCAATGAATGAATGAGGCCAGCCTCAAATGAAGCACTTAATGAAATGAATGATACTAAAGGTGTTAGGATAGGATGATCAAGAGGTGAGCTAGACTCAGGTAATGACATTAGGTTATTCTTGATCATTGCAAAGCAAACCCGATGAAAGTCTTAAACTACACCCTAAGTATATCTAGTGTTCACACTGGCCTATGAACGAAATGAAATGAAGTACATATGAATAAATGAAGCAGACTCTGTGTTTGCTAATGAAGACTCCCTAGTTGAGGTCCCATATGTTGAGCCCTCATTTTGGAAAGTCTTAATGTCAAGTCCATGATTCCAAGGTCTCATGGCATATGAATGAATGATATGAAAGAAGCTATGTGTTATATGTTATGTGTTATAATATGTGCTATGTGTAAGATGTTATGTGCTGTGTGCAATATGATATTTATGATGATGCATGTTACTCTCATGGCATGACTTTCCTAATCCAAATTTGGAAAGCTCACTGACTTTCCTAATCCAATTTGGAAGGTTCACTAACTTTCCTAATCTCAATTTGGCAAGTCCACTTACTTGACTTTCCACAATCATGTTGTTAGGAAAGAGCTATCTTTTCTCATGCATGTCCTTGGTGTGTGCTTGCATATACCCATACTTAGTACAAGTGTGTACTAACCCTATACAAACTCTACTATTTTAGGTGCAGGCACAGGTAGACGATAGAGCTACAGGATCATTGTTGCAGTTATCCGAACGTTCAGAGGGAGAACCCACCGGTTCGAAGCATGGCTGACAGACTGAGAGACTTCACGAGGATGAATCCTCCTATTTTCACAGGGTCTAAGACTTCAGAGGACCCCCAGGAGTTTGTGGATGAGGTGCATAAGATTCTGGTGGCTATGGGGGCCACAGATACTAAGAAGGCTGAGCTGGCTTCCTATCAACTCAAGGATATGGCACAGACTTGGTGCAAGATGTGGCAGGATAGCTGACCTTTGGGCGGAGTTCCAGTCACTTGGGAGCTGTTTAAGATAGCCTTTCTGGAGAAATTCTTTCCTAGAGAAATGAGGGAGGCCAAGGTTGAGGAGTTCATCAACCTTAAGCAGGGATCTATGACAGTCAGTGAGTATTCTCTGAAGTTTGTTAAGCTATCCAGGTATGCTACTTTCCTTAGTATCTAACAGCAAGGATAAGGCGAGTATGGAAGTTTGTTAAATTATCTAGGTATGCTACTTCCCTTGTGTCTAACAGCAGGGATGAGATGAGCAGGTTTCTCACAGGAATCAATGGAGATCTGGAGGAGGAGTGTCGGTCTGTGATGCTCCATGATAATATAGACCTTTCCAGGTTGATGGTGCATGTCCAGCAGGTTTAAGAAGGGGCAACAGAGTTCTGGGAACTCTAATTTTCAGAGGAGTACAACACCTAGAGGAGGCAGACTTGAGCCCAAGAAGGTCAATGGAGGTGAGATGCAGCGTCCTAAAAAAATTATGCTAAGTGTGTCCGAGCTCATAGTGGAGAGTGAAGACAGGGCACTAATGCCTGCTTAGGTTGCGGTAAGAGTGGGCACATGGTTAGAGACTGCCCACAGAGCAGAGGTCAGGCTTGAGGTAATGCTCAGCCTAGGCCTAATCCACAGGGTGCAGCAGCAGGCGAGCCTCCTAAGAGGAACAGGTTTTATGCCCTCAAGGGCAGGGAAGAGCAGGAGAAGTCCCCTGATGTGGTCACAGGTATGCTGCAAGTATTCTGAACTTCTGTTTATGCTTTACTTGATCCAGGGTCTACGCTTTCCTTTGTAACTCCTTTGCTTGTTCTCACTTTTGAAATATTGCCTGAAGTTCTGCATGATCCTATAGTGGTTAGTACACCTTTAAGAGAAAATGTAAGAACTAATAGAGTATACAAGGATTGCCCAATAGTTGTAAGTGGTAAGACTATGTTTGCAGACTTGATTGAGTTACCCATGCATGATTTTGATGTTATTCTTGGCATGGACTGGCTTCACAGTTGTTATGCTTGCTTGGACTGTCGTAGTAGAGTGGTGAGATTTTGTTTCCCTGATGAAGAGGAGCTATTCTGGGAGGGGTACAACTCGAGTCGTCCTAACCTCTTGATTTCGAACCTTAAGGCAAATAAAATGATATCCAAGGGGTTATTGTGTTATCTTGTGAGTGTTAATGATTTAGATCATGACATTCCTTCCATAGACTCAGTGCCTGTAGTGAATGAGTTCCTAGATGTATTTCCTGATGATTTGCCTAGAGTCCCTCCCCCTCGGGAGATTGATTTTGGTATCGACTTAGAACCAGATACTAAACCAATTTCCATTCCTCCTTACAAAATTGCTCCAGCTGAACTCAAAGAGTTAAAGCTGTAGTTAAAAGATCTCATCGATAAGGGTTTCATTCAGTCGAGCACATCCCCTTGTGGCGCTCCAGTGTTGTTTGTGAAAAAGAAAGATGGAACCCTTAGAATGTGTATCGATTATGGAAAGCTCAACAAAGTCACTATAAAGAATACGTATCCACTTCCCAGAATAGATGATTTGTTCGATCAGCTCCAAGGGTCTAGTTTCTTCTCTAAGATTTATCTTCGTTCAGGGTACCATCAGCTTAGGGTTAGGAATGGAGATATCCCAAAGACAGCCTTTCGTACCAGCTATGGTCACTATGAGTTTCTAGTCATATCATTTGGTCTCACGAACAAAGTCTTCCATGAATACCTTGACTCTTTCGTCATAGTATTCATTGATGACATTATCATCTACTCTAAGACCAAGGAAGAGCATAAACAGCATTTGAGATTAACCTTGCAGGTACTTAGACAACATCAGTTGTATGCCAAATTCAACAAATGTGAATTTTGGCTGAGATCAGTGACCTTCCTGGGTCATGTTGTGTCCGATCAGGGCGTGGAGGTGCATCCTAGGAAGACTGAGGTTGTGAAGAACTGGAAAAAGCCTCTTACTCCCACTGATATCCGTATCTTTTTGGGATTGACTGGTTACTACCGCAGGTTTGTGGAGGGCTTTTCTTCCATTGCTGCCCCATTGACAACTTTGACGAAGAAGAAAGCCAAGTTCGACTGGACGGAGACTTGTGAGAGGAGTTTCCAGGAGCTCAAGGACAGACTCACTTCAGCCCCGGTGCTTACTTTGCCTAAGTGTGGTGAGAATTACACTGTTTACTGTGATGCATCTAAGGTTGTTTTGGGTTGTGTTCTTATGCAGGTTGGTAAGGTGATAGCCTATGCGTCCAGACAGGTCAAGGTTCATGAGAAGAATTATCCCACTCATGACCTGGAGTTGGCAGCTGTGGTGTTTGCACTGAAGCTGTGGAGGCACTACTTGTATTGAGTGCATGTGGATGTATTCACAGACCACAAGCGTCTCCAATACGTGTTCACACAGAGAGAGTTGAATCTACGTCAGCGGAGATGGTTGGGGCTGTTGAAGGATTATGACATGAATATTCACTACCATCCAGGTAAGGCTAATGTTGTAGCTGATGCTTTGAGCAGGATGAGCATGGGAAGTACAGCCCACGTTGAGGATGAGAAGAAGGAGCTGGTGAAAGATGTACATAGACTGGCCAGACTGGGTGTGCGATTGGTTGACTCTACTAGTGGGGGTGTTTCAGTTCATCCTAGTTTTGAATCATCCTTGGTAGTTGAAGTCAAGCAGGGTCAACATCTAGATCCTGTGTTGATAGAGCTGAAGGACTCAATGTTGATGAAGATGAATGAGTCTTTCGCTTTGGGAGGTGATGGCATACTTAGGTACCAGGACAGGCTGTGTGTACCAGATGTGGATGATTTGCGGACCAGGATTGTTGCCGAGGCCTATGGTTCCAGATATTCCATACATCCAGGTTCCACCAAGATGTATCATGACCTTAAGCAGATTTATTAGTGGGATGGCATAAAGAAGGACATTGCAGAATATGTGGCCAAGTGTCCTAATTGTCAGCAGGTTAAGGCTGAGTATCTTAGGCCTGGCGGTCTGACTCAGATTATTGAGGTTCTGACTTGGAAGTGGGAGGCCATTAATATGGACTTCATGGTTGGTCTTCCGAGGACTAGGAGGCAGCATAACTCCATATGGGTTATTGTGGACAGATTGACTAAGTCTGCTCACTTTATCCCTGTGAAGTCTACTTACAGAGCCGAGGATTATGCGAGACTCTACATTGATGAGATTGTGAAATGGCATCGGATTCCTTTATCTATCATTTCAGATAGAGGAGCTCATTTTAGTTCACATTTCTGGAGATCTTTCCAGAAGAGCTTGGGCACACAGGTAAAGCTTAGCACTGCCTTTCATCCTCAGACAGATGGGCAGGCGGAGTGCACCATTTAGACATTAGAGGACATGTTGAGAGCGTGTGTGATTGACTTCAGAGGTAGCTGGGATGACCATCTGCCTTTGATAGAGTTCTCGTATAATAATAGCTATCACTCCAGCATTGGGATGGCACCGTTTGAGGCACTGTATGGTAGGAGGTATAGATCTCCAGTTGGGTGGTTCGAGGTTGGAGAGTCATCCATTTTGGGTCCAGAGATCATTCATGAGGCCTTAGAGAAGGTCAGACTGATTAGGGACAGGTTGGCTACTGCTTACAGTTGGCAGAAGTCATATGCAGATAACAGAAAATGACCCTTAGAGTTTGAAGTTGGTGACCAGGTTTACTTGAAGATATCACCTATGAAAGGGGTGATGAGATTTGGTAGAAAAGGAAAGCTGAGTCCGAGGGATGTTAGGCCATATGAGATCCTACAGCGTGTGGGTGAGGTGGCCTATGAATTAGCATTGCCTGCGGAGCTAGCTTCTGTTCATCCAGTCTTTTATGTCTCTATGTTGAAGAAGTGCCTAGGTGATCCAGCATCGATTCTACCTATTGAAGGTTTGGGGGTTGGTGAAGACTTGTCTTATGAGGAGGTACCTGTTGAGATCTTAGACAGACAGGTCAAGCGGCTGAGGAACAAGGAGATTTCCACAGTGAAGGTATTGTGGAGAAATCATCTTGTTGAGGGTGCTATGTTGGAGGCTGAGGCGACATGAGATCCCGCTACCCTCATCTTTTCCACTCTAGAGGTTAGACTTCCTACTCTTAAGTCTATGTTTCCTTATCTCTCCGTATTTTGTTGCTATTGCTTGACTGTGCATAGTGCTTTTGTTATGATCTGACTGTCATTACGATATGTAGTGGTAGCGTCATTTGGGGAAAAATGTTTCTAAGGGGGGGGGATAATGTAACAACCCTAAAAATGAATAAGATAAATACTTAAGGTGTCAAGAATGCTTGCGATTAGACCAAGGTTCACACGGATTGATACGCGTAGAACCAGACCTCAGAACCCTTACTACGGCAAAGCCAACTAACTTGGGGAGTTATTTGAGCTTGGAAAGGTTGGAACCAACCATGTGAGGCTCTCGAAAATGAAGATTTAATCGAAAGAGTCTTTACCAGACTTAAAAGAGGAAGTTTTAAGTTTTGAGGGACCAGGGGTAAAATGGTCTTTTTCAGGCCAAGGGTAATATTGTAATTACCCTAAGGAATTAATTAATTAATTAATTAATTAAATTAAAAGATAAATTCCGATAGGGGTGACCCGAAGTGACCCATTTTCGCAAATAGGGTGTCACTCGGGTTCGAGCCCCACTAGAAGCAATGAATTTATGATTTTATCATCAATTAAAAATCTATTTTTTGTAAGGGCAAAATGGTCCTTTCACGTATAATTAAATAAATCAGATTTTTGTTTATTAAGGAGAGTCCTAAATTGACCAAGTCATCATCTAATCGTAAACTACTTCACACATTTCACTCTCTCACGTTTATCACCTCTTCACACTCAAAAACTCTCATGTTCTCTCTGCCAATTAACGTGAAGAACAAAAACTTTAACTAAGGTTCTTCACACTTGAAGAACACACACAATTTTTTAAGAAAAACAAAGTAATCTAAAACGTTAAGGCAAAGAGAAGTTGTCCGTCGAGTGGTGTGGACGTTGAGGAAGCTTGGACTGATTTTGGAGAAGGTTTTGGCAGCAAATTCATGTTTCAACAAGCAAATTAAGGTATGGGTTTCTTCTCTCTTGGTCCCTTTCCCAAGAGGCCCCTTACTATTCAAGATATTCACTCCGAAATTAGGGTTGTTCCCATTCTTAGATCGTCAAGTGAAGCGACAAAGGAACAAGGAGGTTCATACTGTGAAAGTGTTATAGAGGAACCACCTTATTGAGGGAGCAACATGGGAGGCCGAGGCCGATATGAGATCCTGTTACCGTCACTTATTCAGTTCTTGAGGTTAGATAAACTTTCTCCAAAGTCCAATTTCGTGAATAAAACTCTAAATCTTAGTTCATTAGGCAGTTTTTGGTGTTCTAAGTCCATAACTGTGTGTTTTATACTTGCACTATATGAGTTAATATGAGTTCATGCTTGATTTCATGTTGTTGTTTTTGTATAGCTTTTAAGTGATTATGTATTGCATTAGTGTGATGTGCATTAAGTTAAAGTAGGATTGAGAAGGAAGTTCATCAATCTTAGATAAGAAGATTGAGATAAGCTTAGAGTAATGTGCATCATCTAGAGTAAGTTGTGAATCAGACATTCACAAAGATAAAGTGTCTAGTATATTAATGTGCTTTTCGAAAATACCCTCTTTGGTTTAAAAAGATGAGTAGTGTCATTCGGAGACGAATGTTCCTAAGGGGGGGGGGGGATAATGTAACATTCTAGAAAATTACATGTCTAGTGAAGAGCCTAATAGGTCTTTAAGAATTCGTATTAGGGGTACATAGGCATCACAATGCCCAATATTGAGAAATATTGGGCATAGTATATAAAATTGGCTAAGGGGTGTTATCCAATTTCTATATATACCCAAATAAGAAAAATATATTCCAAGATTGTTTAGAAATTGTACCTGCAATGAAGACCCTAAGAAAATATGATTCTCAATTTATACATATAGATCCACAACACAACGCGTTAGGTACTAGGCATCAAAGTGTCACGCCTAGTACCATAAGTGCATAACAAATTCAAAATGATCATGTAGATTAAGCAGTGCCCAAGGACATAGTGAGGATCCTTGGGAAAATAAGTGAACATTCCAAATGAACCTTCCAAAAGAGTTAGTTAGGAAAGTTCACGCAGAACATGTGCAAACACATGTGCAAAACGGCCAAGGGGACCACCATAAGCGATACGGTTAGGGCGGTTGGGGACAGGCGCACATGCGGGTCCAACCATGTGGCGCCAAGCTCCCTAACAAGTCCTAGACCCTAACGTACTGACCTAACTAACTAACTAACCTAGGACCAATCAAAATAACTAACTAAGGGACCCGACAACCTAAGACCTAGTCGGGTGACACCAAACCACATAACTAACTAAGAGACAACCTAGTACCTAACCTAGGATGGTCCAAAAGGTTGGTTATGTTCCTAAAAACTTAGGGGTACTTTAGTAATTACCCTAGGTTACTTAATTAATTAATTTAGCAACTTAATTAATTAATTTAAATGGACAAAACCAAAATCACTAAGCAATTTCCAGATTTCGGTTAGGACAAGTAAGAGACAACCTAGTACCTAACCTAGGATTGTTCAAAAGGTTGGTTATGGTCCTAACAACTTAGGGGTACTTTAGTAATTACCCTAGGTTACCTAATTAATTAATCTAGCAACTTAATTAATTAATTTAAAAGGCTAAAACCGAAACTACTAAGGAAATTTCCAGATTTCAGTTAAGACAAGTAAGAGACAACCTAGTACCTAACCTATGATTGTCCAAAAGGTTGGTTATGGTCCTAACAACTTAGGGGTACTTTAGTAATTACCCTAAGTTACCAAATTAATTAATTCAACAACTTAATTAATTAACTTAAAAGGCTAAAACCGAAGCTTCCAAGGAAATTTCCAGATTTTGGTTAAGACAAGTAAGAGAGAACCTAGTACCTAACCAAGGATTGTCCAAAGAGTTGGTTATGGTCCTCACAACTTAGGGGTACTTTAGTAATTACCCTACATTACCTAATTAATTAATTTAGCAACTTAATTAATTAATTTAAATCACTTAAACCGAATCCACTAAGGAAAAATCCTGATTTCGGTTAAGACAAGATTCTTCTAATCCTAGTCAATCTAGGAGGGGCATTTTTGTAATTAGGTAATTGGTCTACCTTAATTAGGTTATATAGTACAAGTAGAATTAGTTAACATTCAGTTCTTAAAGAGTTAATTTCACGTTATTCACCCTAAAAATGCCACAACTAGAACAAGAGAAAAACGTTAGAGCCCTAGACGATTTCAAGCAAGCATTCTTCAAGGTTTTTCGTGCAAAGTTCAAGGTGATCTTCGTAGATTTAGTTCTACAATAAGGTATGGTTTTATCTCCAGGAATTCTTTCTCCAAGAGGCTTTTCAAACGTTTTTACTTCAAGAATATTGAAACTAGGGTTGTTCCAAACAAATCGCATGTTCATCTCCCTAGTTCTCCCGATTTCTGATTCTTGTAGTATTAGTAGTGTAACTCTCGATGCATTGTTGTTTGTATGTTGTGTAAACTGATCATTATCCATGTGTTTTAGTGATTACATGTCGAATAAGATATACATGTTAGATCCGCATGCTTAGGGTGTTATTTACATGAATGTTGAATGTTATAATGCCTACTTGTGTTTCGAGAATATGAGATTGTTATGAGTATTCGTTGAATTTTCTTATATGTTAATCAAAGGTTAAAAGTTGACTTGTTTAACATGTTAGATTACTATATTATATTAATGGATGATTAAATTGGCTTGTGATAATATCATAGTGTGATTTATGCCAACAAATTGTCTTAATAATATTATCTCCCAAAATATGTTAAGTTACGCCAATCTTTATTCAATCAACTCATAACATAGGGTATGCCAATCAATGGGACAAGTTCCAACATACCCTATCCACACGAACTTGTTAACATAACAGCATTTTATAAGAATAATAATTATCAAAAAGAATGATACAAGACTAGTAAGTAACGTGAACAAGTTAAGATGAGTAAAGAGATAACTAGAAAATTAAGTTATGAAATTGACCTAATATAGAGTGTTAGAAAGAAGTGAGACAAATCTCAAATATACTTACTCGTTATGTAAAAAATTCTCACATAACGACTCTGTGAGACAAGTCTCACCCGCACCATGATGATAAAGTAAAGACCTAAGATCATATTCATCAAGTAAAGAGAGAGATGACGAGTCATCCATTGATTTAAGTAAACCTCATAACTAGAAGCAAGCTTCCATAATGTGTGAGTAAACTCTAAAAGATAATAAGATAAAAATTTGAGCTTAGCACCGATAGACTAGTAATGAGCTTGTGCCAGCACATGTAAGTCTCATGAGAGGAGATCACCAACCCGGTGGAGTAGGGTCTCACTAAGTCTCCTAGTCTTAGAACTATGTTGCCAACATAGGGGCACCTAGCTAGTGGACGCCACCCACAAAGAACGCAAGCAAGTTAGGTTTCACCTTGGCCGGTGATTCCACCCCTTTTTGGTGTGGGGGACACACGGGATTCCATGTTTAGCTCAAATGATCTATGTCGGTTATAGCTCAGGAAAAGTATCCAGTTCACTACAGTCGTGAACCCCCCTTTCGGTGTGGGGAAGACACAGACATGGTATCACCTTAGCCGGTGAACCCCCTTTTCGGTGTGTTGAAGACACATAACTTGGTTAACTTTAATTGGTGAATCACCCCTTTTTGGTGTCGGGGAGACACTAGATTTCATGTAGCTCGCATGATCTACTTCCGTTAACGCTATGAGAATTCTTTAAGAAAGTAAGAAATACTAAAGTAGCATGTTCAAAGTGAACAATCGAGCAACGAAATAGAATCATAAGTTCATAGTGAACTTAGTAAAGTAAGAGCTTAAAGAACATAAATCACTAGTGTTTGATGATAACAATAAGTTTGGGTAGCCAATAATGGAGCATGGATTATGTCCCAAGATATATATATAATAAATAAGCAAATAAGGGGCATAGCCAATAAAGATTGTCTTATTAATATAATCATACCCAACTTAAATAAGAATAGCCAATAAAGATTGGCTTATAATATATTTATCCACATTTAACTTGAGATAAAAGAAATCTAACTTGTAAGTAATGTAGCCAATTATTTCCTTAGCCTTGTGAGTTGCTTACTCGATTCATTGTAGGTATGGGACTACAATGAATCATTGCACTTGTAAGTAAAAAATAAGATCAAAGGAGATAATTTATAAGAATGAAGTTTTAACAAGTTAGTTGTGTAGGCCAATTTTGGAATATGAGAATACGCCCAAGAAATATATATTATGCAAATAATCAAGTAATAGGCATAATCAATAAAGATTTGCTTATAAATACATGTACACCCAATCAAATAAGAATGAGAAATCTAACTTGTAAGTAGGATAGCCAAATCATTTCCTTAGTCTTGTGATTTGCTTACTCGATTCATTGTAGGTATGGGACTACAATGAATCATTGCACTTGTAAGTAAAACATAAGGTCAAAGGAGATCATTGAACTACACAACAGAAATAAGAAAAGACTGAAAAATAATCTATGTCTGAAAAGGTGAACTCTCGGCCTAAGAAGTAAAATAGTAAACGTTTATTTATGTTGTTCTAAAATTATGTTAATGATTCCAAGGTCTTATGTTCATATAGAAATCGAGTTGTGTGCCTTAATTGCTTGAAAACGTGTAATATACATATCATAATTCACGATTAAAGAATTAAGAAAGAAAGTAACGTGACATACCAGAAACAACATGTTATTTAGGAAGAGCTTTCCTTGTTCATACATAGTCCTTATGTGTTTATGTGCATACACCCATACTTAGAACAAGTGTGTACTAACCCCATATATATTTACTAATTTTATAGGCGTAGGTTCTCAAGAAGGTTGAAGTTCGTCGAAGCGGTTTGGAATAGCGATCTCCAGACTTTGGTAGGTCCTCTTGAGTTAGAGGATGCTACACTTTATTATTCTAGCTTAGTACATTAGATTTAGCTAGTGACTGTTGTCCCTAGCGTTTCCTTTCATGTATTTATTCAAAGCTTTGTAATAAGACCAATTGGCAAACTATTATTATTATTATTATGCTCATTTATTTCATTTGTTTAGTCTATTGATAGATGGTTGTTGAGTTTAAGCTATTAGAATATCACTCTTATGCAGAACTATATGAAGTCTATGTATACTTCAATAAGTATTAAAAAGTTTTAAATTTTCTGCAAAATTAACTGCATGATTGTGATGAAAGCTAAGAAGAGGCTTGTCTGCGACCTCTGAGAGGTTAACGACGCTTGTCGCGGTTCGGATTCCAGAATCCGGGTCGTGACAAGGAGATTTATCCTAAGTAACTCATTCTCTACTAACGAGGAGTACTCATTTAAAGAGGTACACTGGAATACAACATCTCAACTCACGAAGTGTAACCACCTCTTCTTTCATATCCTCTCGGTGCTAAGCACAATTCCCCACGGATTATAAAGATTATATACTGTAGGTTAAGGATAACTAGTGAACAACACATCTCAACTAACGAAGGGTATTCATCCTTCGACCTATCTTAGAAAGCTCTTAGGATGTGTGAGGTTGCTACTAAACGCTTCATCTCTACTCATGAAGAGCGTTCGCCCCAAAACTCCCCTTTTGACTTAACTTAGCTTCATTCATTCATTCAAATGTGTGTGTGTACATGTAAACACAATTTGCACATAAGCATCATTTCATTTACATTAACTTCTGTACATGCTTAGACATTCATTCATCATGTCTTACACACTAGTATGCTAAACATATACACTTACTTCATTTGCCATAATTTAAGCAAAACATGCAATTCAAGCTTCATAATACACATTACAAGAACAATCTTCATTATCACTTCATTTCAAACATTAGGCCTTCAAAGCCACACTTATAATACATACCAAGTATATCCAAATTCATCAAGTAAACACCGCAACCAAGAAGGTGGACCAGACCACTCAAGATCAATTCATAAATAAGGCTAATCGACATAACCAACTTACCCTTTATCAAAGCTTCTATCACCTATAGTATTTAATCAAAATTTGATAATGATATAGCCCTTAGGGAAGTAGCTAAACATCAATATCAACACAAGAAAAATCAAAGCTCAAACTAACATTAGAAACAACATATTGCAATAATTTAAAACATTTTCATGCAAGACCCATATTTAGAGTTAAAGATAGAAGAAGTTAGGGTTGAAAACATTTTTTGAAAATCTATTACAAAGGACTTTCTGAATGTAAAAGAGTTCAAGGATGACTACCATACCTCAAGTATAAGAAACCCCAATGATTTTGATGAAGAACTCTACCACCAACAGCCCTCGTATCTCTTTTTTGACTTCTAGCTTCTATGGAGTTGGAGAGAGTCTTTTAAGAGAGAGGGATTTTGGGTTTTAGGAAATGAAGTATAAAATTAAATATTAGGGTTTGAAAGAATTTAATATACCTAAAAAAACCTAAAACTATCACCCTAGGTTCATAAAAGACTTGGGGTGAATTGACCAAACGCCCCAACCAACGGACCGGTTGTCCATCAATGGCCCGTTGGTGGTGGTTCGTTGGTTGGGAGTTGGCCTCTATCCTGTCCAGGACCTCTTGCCTTGCAGGTCATGTTGACGCCCAAGGTCGATGGACCGTTTGTTGACAAACGAACCATCCCTTGTGGCCGTCGTTTGGTCACTTCTTGGCAGCTTCTTTCCAAGAGATGGGGTTATATTCTAATGACCCTTGTGGGTCCTAGGTGGGGTCATACCCAAACGTTAAACCTGTATACATTGATTTCTAGGTCTTAGGAAAATCTCACACCAATTTCAAACAAAACGAACATGTAAAACTCACTTAAACACATGAGAACACACATGCATTTTCTAAGGCTCACATTCCGAACGTCATGGACGTTTTTCAAAGTTTGACCTTAAAACTTAACTAAACTTCACACACTGCCTAAGGAAATCATTATAATTCACTTTAAAACAAATTTAACTCAAGAAACATTCACGAAGATCTAGTTATGTCACGACCCGAAAGTACCTCCTAGAAGTTAGGGATAACTCTCGAATCATGGCCGGGCATACTTGAACCTTTGGGGTCTTGTACAAGCCCTTCAACTCTCGTTCATAACATAAATCATGAAAAAAAATGTGCGGAATTAAAACTCTTCACGATAATTAAATAAAAGAAGTCTTTCAAAAATACTAAGAAATCTTATCGTCACAAGACAACTTTATAACACAACTTAGAATCTTAGGGACACGGTCCTTTACAATAAAAGGAAATACAAATTAAGTCTTAATAATGAAACTAAGAATCATAAACTATGACCTCGAATATATGAGGACATACCAACTTCTTGAGAGATAGAATTTGTAACGGCCTGTATTTTTGTATGTGGTAGTTCTATTCATGTTATACTTGACATAGACTTATAGTGTAGGTGAGGGATCATGTTTCTTATGTGATTAGTGTTGGTTTAAACTAGCTTGGAAGGTGATGTAATGCCTTGCACGTTTTAGCATATGTATTGCAAGTTAACTCCGATGGAAAGTATTTAAGTAATTATAGTAAGATGGTAATTGAGCTAGCAGCTGCATCACCTACTTGATCTATATTATAGTTAAAGGGCCCAAGTTTGATTGACCAGATTTAGGCTTATATTTAGGGGCTCATTTGAAGCCCAAACCTATTAAAGAAAATTGTGAATGAAAGAAGGCCCAGCAGCCAAATCTACCAATTGGCCCATTATGGATAAAGCCCAAGTGAAACTAGGTAAGTGCATGACCTCCTAAGATTTGTTTTACCATGTTATTGGGCCAAGTGTGTACCACCTACTTGCATTAATCTGTCCCAAGTGGAATAAAAGAACAAAGGGAAAATGGACAGCCAAGGTCCAATAATATTAAGTCCAAAAAGGCCCAAGTTAAAAGGACAAGCAGGTGGGGCACCTACTTGACATTATATGGCCCAAAATTGGTCAAGAGTGTCGGCCATAACACCTCTTTTTTCAAAGGATAAGGATCAAGTCTTATTCTCCATTTTGAACTTGCAAAAGTTTCAGATTTCCTAAGTTCTTTCTTGGTCTCTCTTGGCTTCAATTAGCATCCCTAAGACACCTTAGAGTTCTTGAGTGCTGGCTAATTTTTCAAGTAAGAGTTTGAAGAAGAGTTTGAATTCTTGAAGTACAAGTGTAGAGGATAAATTTTCAGAATTAAGGTAAGACTTCAACCCATTTGTTTTCCTCTCTTTGATAATGTTTGGAGTGGAGAATTTTGTATATGTTTATCAAGAATTCATGGATTGTGATAAATCTTTGAGTCAATATTCTCCTATTATGCTGAAAGATTTGAGATTGATAGTGGCTGCCTTATGAATATTGTTGTTGAGGGCTGTTTGGGTAGCTTGGGAGATGATGTATGAAGTTGTATTAATGTGTAGAGGAAGGGTGTGGTGGTTCACCATTTATGTAAGGGTTGTTTGGGCCTGATTTCCATCAAATATTTTAGCTACTGTTTTGGAGGACCTTATTGTGATTAGCTGCTGATGTTAGCTTAATCATGACTTATGTTGTAGATTAGCACCCAATAAGGAAGGCTGAATCGTGATAGTGGTATTGGTCAGAAAAATAAGGTATGTAAGGCTATTCGATTTTATATCCTTTTGGCATGAAATCTGCCATCTGCAATTAATATCAATGAAGTGATTCCCATAAGTTCTATTTCTAGAAAAGGAAGCATATTGGCAGCGTACTATCTCCAAATAGCTAACAATATTTCTTTCCCCATTCTAAGCACATGGAACTACTTCATTATATGTTCACTACTCTATACTTGTGTAATTTCCCCTTGTGCTGTTATAGAAATGGTATTTGCAAAAGAAAGTTTGATGAATCCTTCTCCTAAGCCAATTGAAGTCAATTGTGCCATTAAGGTCTTAAAGTAAGGTGTTGATGTTTCATAGCTCCTTATGTCATTGTTACTGCCTCAAAGTATTATTTTCATGTATTCCACTACTGTTCCATATTTTCATATCTCCAAGATGATTATGATCACAAAATCAACATCCCAAAAGTGTTATGAACTGATTAACAACAATCTCAAAGATTAAAGAATCTAAGTGAAGAAATCTATATAATTAAGGGTGGCAGCTCAGGGGCGAAAGCCTAGCATGGGCCGATCCCTATTGGTATAGAAGGGTGGCAGCTCAGGGGCGAAAGCCTAGCATGGGCCGATCCCAAGTTGTGTAATTATGAGGACCGCATCCCAGGGGTTAATACGCCTAGCATGGGTCATCCTCTTCTACCACTGATCAGCTGGTCACTTGTAGTATCACATGCCCAACAAAGATTATAACATACAAAAAGGTAAAGAAAAGAATGTAGCTTGCTCGATTCCACAAGAGTAAGCAAAGGTGGTCTTCTCTCCTAATCTATGCACTCATATGTTGCTACTTGATTTCATTTGAGTCTTGTATTACATATACTATTTGCCTTACATATTCAGTACATTTTTCGTACTGATGTCCCGTATTGGGGACGCTGCATTTCATGCTGCAGGCTCAGGTACTCCAGCTAGTAGACCTCCTCAATAGGAGCACTCAAAATTCTGCTACTTTTGGTGAGCTCCAAGTTGATTCGGAGCTTTATTGAGTCCTTGGTAAATTCATTTGGTATTGTATCATAGCTAAGGGTAAGGTGGGGTCTGTCCCGACCTACTCTAGTCTTGTATCTTTTAGAGGCTTTGTAGACATATGTACATGGTTCAGTTGTGTCATAAGGAGTTGTGGCCACGACGGCCAAGTATTGTACATAAATTTTGGACCTACTTACGTTGTTTTGTATCGCTGCATCCTAAGTTAACTTGTCTTAACTGTTATAGTATATGCTCAGTAAGAACAGGTTGCAGGTTGGTTCTCTCGGGCCTTTAGGGCATCGTGTGCCTGTCCGTCTTAATGGGTTTTGAGGCGTGACAAAAGTGGTATCAGAGCAGGTCATCCTAGGGAGTCTACAAAAGCCGTGTCTGTGTAGAGTCTTGCTTATGGATGTGTTGTGCACCACATTTATAAACAGGAGGCTACGGGACATATAGGAGTTGCCTCATTTCTTTCATTTCTTAGATCGTGCGATAGAACCAGTGTTGTAGGTGAATCATATCTAATTTCTCAATTGTTTTATTATAGCAAAGATGCCGATTACGAGAAGGAGTAAAAGTACTGGTAAACGAATAGATGTGGCTGCCCAAGAAGGGACCAGCCAACCACCACCAAGTCAAGCTGTTCAAAGTGGGGCTCAAGATGAGTCTCTATCGCAGACTTCCTCGACGGCTCCATCTCCTGAAGAACTAAGGAGGGAAGATGAACCTCAGGAACCCCCTATTAATGCTACCGAGCAAGATTTGAGGAATGCAGTCCAATTATTGACTTGTATAGTTGCTGGTCATGGCCAAAGGCAAGAAGGTCCAGTTTTAGGTACTAGTGGCATATATAGATCAGCTGGAACACGGATACGTGATTTTCTTAACTTGGACCCTCGATCATTTAGCGGGTCAGATCCTAATGAAGATCCCCAAGACTTTATAGATCAAATGCAACGCACTTTGGATATTATGCATGTAAGTGGTAAAGAAGCACTTGAGCTAGCTGCATATAGATTAAAGGGTGTGGCTATATTGTGGTATGAAGCTTGGAAAGAATCTAGGGGAATAAATGCACCTTCAGCTATGTGGAAAGAGTTCAAAAAGGCATTCCTTGATCATTATCTGCCATTGGAGAATCGAGAGGCCCGTGCAGATCAGTTCTTAAATCTCCACCAAGGAAATATGAGTGTGAGGGAGTATAGTCTCAAATTTAATTCCTTGGCCAGGTATGCTCCTAATGTAGTAGCTACTATGGACGATAGAGTTCATCATTTTGTGGACAGATTAGATTTATATCTGGTTAGAGACTGTACAATTGCTTAGTTGAATAAAGATATGGATATAGCAAGGATGCAGGCTTTTGCACAAAAATTGGAGGATCAAAGGCAAAGAAGAAGTACACAAGAGTTGGAAACAGGGCATTCTAAGAGGGACAGATCCATGGGGCAGTTTACACCATCCCAAGGTGAGTTTAGGCCTCGGTTCTCTAACAGACCACCTAGGCCATCATCTTTCTACTCTACAGCTAGTGCTCCACCACGGTTCCAAGGGTTTAAGGGCAATCAGTTTGGACAAAGAAGTGAAAGCCAAGGCAGTCATCAAGAGCAAGGAAGTACGAGCCAATCAAGGCCTCCACGACAGCCTTGTAAACAGTGTGGGAGGAATCATCTAGGTGCATGCAGGTTTGGGACGGATGTTTGTTTTTGGTGTGGCACACCAGGGCATATGATGAGAAACTGCCCTCATAGGGGAGTGGGTGGTGTTGCACAACAAACTAGATCAGTTGTTGCGTCGACTTCATCAACCCCTTCTTTAGGTATGGGACTGCATATGCCTACAGGTCGTGGTAGAGGAGCTAGGGGAGCAACTAGTTCTAGTGGAGGTCAGAATCACACATATGCACTAGGGGATCGATAAAATTTAGAAGCCTCGCCGGATGTGGTTACAGGTACATTGTCCATCTTTTCACATATTGTGTATGCATTAATTGATCCGGGGTCTACACTATCATATGTTACACCATTGATTGCTGGAAAGTTCAAAAGAACACCAGAATTATTAGCGAAGCCATTTGAAGTGTCTACACCGATTGGTGAATCTATTATAGCTAGGAGAGTTTATCGTAATTGCATTATAACTGTTTGTGATCGCGATACATTGGCTGACCTTGTTGAGCTAGACATGGTAGATTTTGATGTTATAATGGGTATGGATTGGTTAGCTTCTTATTATGCCATGGTAGATTGCCGAACTAAGATAGTGCATTTCTAGTTTCCAAAAGAGGTAGTCCTCGAATGGAAAGGTAATATTGGGATGCCAAGAGGTAAATTTATTTCTTATCTTAAGGCAAAGAAGATGATTTCCAAAGGATACATATGCCATCTGGTTAGAGTGAAAAATGTAAATGTAGAGCCACCAACCCTTCAATCCATTCCGGTGGTAAATGAATTTCCAGATGTGTTTCCTGAAGATCTTCCAGGTTTGCCTCCAGAACGAGAAGTAGAGTTCGGTATTGATGTGCTTTCAGATACTCAACCTATCTCAATTCCTCCGTATAGAATGGCTCCGGCAGAATTACGAGAGTTGAAGGAGCAGTTAAAAGACTTATTACAGAAAGGATTCATAAGGCCTAGTGTGTCGCCATGGGGAGCACCAGTTTTATTTGTACGCAAAAAGGATGGCTCATTAAGAATGTGTATCGACTACCGGCAGTTGAATAAGGTAACAATTAAGAAGAAATATCCCCTCCCTAGAATTGATGATCTGTTTGATCAATTACAAGGTGCTAGGTGTTTTTCAAAGATCGACCTGAGGTCAGGTTATCACCAAGTGAGGGTCAAGGACAAAGGTATACCCAAGACAGCTTTTCGAACACGGTATGGTCATTTGAGTTCTTAGTCATGTCATTCGGGCTAACAAATGCACCAGCAGCTTTTATGGATTTGATGAATAGGGTGTTCAAGCCATTCTTAGATGTGTTTGTGATAGTGTTCATAGATGACATTTTGGTGTATTCAAGATCGGAAGAGGATCATGCTAATCACTTGCCGCAGGTTTTACATATTCTCCGTGATCGTAAATTGTATGCAAAGTTCTCTAAATGTGAGTTCTAGTTGAAATCTGTGGCATTCCTAGGTCATATCGTATCTGAGGAAGGAATAAGGGTTGATAACCAGAAAATAGAAGCCGTGAAAAGATGGCCAAGACCTACAACGCCTACGGAGATCCGTAGTTTTCTTGGATTGGCAGGTTATTATAGAAGGTTTGTTGAAGGATTCTCTTCCATGGCTGCACCCTTAACAAAGCTAACACACAAAGGAACCAAGTTTCTGTGGAGCGATGAGTGTGAAAGAAGCTTCCAAGAGCTGAAGAGTAAATTAACTTCTACACCTGTGTTGGTACTTCCAGAAGGTACAGAAGGCTATGTAGTGTATTGTGATGCTTCGGGAGTGGGCTTAGGTTGTGTATTGATGCAGCATGGTAAAGTTATAGCTTATGGATCAAGGCAGCTGCGGCCACATGAGAAAATTATCCAACCCATGATCTAGAGCTAGCAGCAGTTGTGTTTGCTTTGAAGATATGGCGCCACTACTTGTATGGAGTTCATGTTGACATATACACTGATCACAAAAGCTTGCAATATATTTTTAAGCAAAAAGACTTAAATCTGAGGCAACGAAGGTGGCTGGAGCTATTAAAAGATTATGACATTGACATCTTATATCATCCCGGTAAAGCTAATGTAGTAGCTGATGCTTTAAGCCGTAAAATAATGGCAACCACTTATGGGAAGTCTATGGAAAGACAAGGAATGACTAAGGATCTTTCCCAACTAGCTAACTTGGGCGTTCGCCTTCTTGAATCTCAAGACGAAGGGGTAATTGTGCAAAATGCGGCAGAATCCTCATTAATAGTGGAAGTGAAAGAGAAGCAGTACACTGATCCAATTCTTTTACAACTTAAAGAGAATGTACTACATGGTATGACAAAGGCGTTTGAGCTTAAGCAAGACGGAGTACTTCGATGTCAAAACAGATTGTGTGTACCTAATATAGATGAACTAAGAAAGAGGATCATGATGGAAGCACATAATTCAAGGTACTCTGTTCATCCGGGGTCAACTAAAATGTATCATGACTTGAAAGAAATGTATTGGTGGGGGAACATGAAGAAGAACATTGCAGAATTCGTGGCTCAGTGTCCAAACTGTCAACAGGTAAAAGTAGAACACCAAAAGCCCGGAGGTTACATACAGCGTATAGAACTTCCAATTTGGAAATGGGACATGATCAACATGGATTTTGTTACTGGTTTGCCTCGCTCATTCCGGAAGTTTGACTCCATATGGGTAATAGTTGATAGACTTACCAAAGCAGCACACTTCTTGCCGGTGAAGACTACTTATACAGCTGAGGAGTATGCGAGGTTGTACATTAAAGAGATAGTTCGACTACATGGAGTGCCAATCTCTATAATATCGGATAGAGGAGCTCAATTTACAGCAAATTTTTGGAAGTCATTTCAAAAGACTTTGGGAACACAAGTGAATTTAAGTACAGCCTTTCATCCTCAAACGGATGGTCAGGCAGAACGTACGATTCAGACACTTGAGGATATGCTGCGAGCTTGTATATTAGAGTTCAAGGGTAGCTGGGATGATCACCTACCACTTATTGAATTTGCTTATAACAATAGCTATCATTCGAGCATTAAAATGGCACCTTATGAAGCTTTATATGGTCGAAAGTGTAGATCACCAATTGGCTGGTTCGAAACGGGTGAAACTGGCTTATTTGGGCCAGATCTTGTTCATCAAGCTATGGAAAAAGTCAAAGTGATACAGCAGCGGCTAGAAACAGCTCAAAGTCGACATAAATCATATGCAGATATTAGAAGGAGAGGACTAGAATTTTCTATAGGGGATTGGGTGTTCTTGAAGGTGTCTCCGATGAAAGGGGTAATGAGGTTTGGTAAAAAGGGAAAGCTGAGTCCACGCTATATAGGGCCATATAAGATTATCCGAAAATTTGGCCAAGTAGCCTATGAGTTAGAGCTACCACAAGAGCTTTCATCAGTTCATCCGGTGTTCCATGTCTCAATGCTACGGAAATGCGTAGGTGACCCATTTCGTATTACTCCTACTGAAGACGTACAGGTTACAGGAGATCTCACTTATGAAGAAGTACCCATTGCTATTCTGGATCGACAAGTTAGGAAGTTAAGGAATAAAGAAGTAGCTTCTGTAAAAGTTCTATGGAGAAACCAACAAGTAGAAGAAGTTACATGGGAAGCAGAAGAAGCAATGAAATTGAAGTATCCTCACCTCTTCCACACTGGTGGGAATGATCAAAATGTTAGTGGAGGCATTGACAAGTAAGTATAAGTCTATATGTTCAATGTGATTAATAGTAGTACTAGCTTAGGCTTGAACTTGTTTAGGCCGCACAACCATGCTAACATTCGAGGACGAATGTTCCAAGGGGGGAAGGATGTAACGGCCTGTATTTTTGTATGTGGTAGTTCTATTCATGTTATACTTGACATAGACTTATAGTGTAGGTGAGGGATCATGTTTCTTATGTGATTAGTGTTGGTTTAAACTAGCTTGGAAGGTGATGTAATGCCTTGCACGTTTTAGCATATGTATTGCAAGTTAACTCCGATGGAAAGTATTTAAGTAATTATAGTAAGGTGGTAATTGAGCTAGCAGTTGCATCACCTACTTGATCTATATTATAGTTAAAGGGCCCAAGTTTGATTGACCAGATTTAGGCTTATATTTAAGGCTCATTTGAAGCCCAAACCTATTAAAGAAAAATGTGAATGAAAGAAGGCCCAACAGCCAAATCTGCCAATTGGCCATTATGGATAAAGCCCAAGTGAAACTAAGTAAGTACATGACCTCCTAAGATTTGTTTTACCATGTTATTGGGCCAAGTGTGTACCACCTACTTGCACTAATCTGTCCCAAGCTGATTAAAAGAACAAAGGAAAAATGGACAGCCAAGGTCCAATAATATTAAGTCCAAAAGGGCCCAAGTTAAAAGGACAAGCAGGTGGGGCACCTACTTGACATTATATGGCCCAAAATTGGTCAAGAGTGTCGGCCATAACACCTCTTTTTTCAAAGGATAAGGATCAAGTCTTATTCTCCATTTTGAACTTGCAAAAGTTTCAGATTTCCTAAGCTCTTTCTTGGTCTCTCTTGGCTTCAATTAGCATCCCTAAGACACCTTAGAGTTCTTGATTGCTGGCTAATTTTTCAAGTAAGAGTTTGAAGAAGAGTTTGAATTCTTGAAGTACAAGTGTAGAGGATAAATTTTCAGAATTAAGGTAAGACTTCAACCCATTTGTTTTCCTCTCTTTGATAATGTTTGGAGTGGAGAAATTTGTATATGTTTATCAAGAATTCATGGATTGTGATAAATCTTTGAGTCAATATTCTCCTATTATGCTGAAAGATTTGAGATTGATAGTGGCTGCCTTATGAATATTGTTGTTGAGGGCTGTTTGGGTAGCTTGGGAGATGATGTATGAAGTTGTATTAATGTGTAGAGGAAGGGTGTGGTGGTTCACCATTTATGTAAGGGTTGTTTGGTCCTGATTTCCATCAAATATTTTAGCTACTGTTTTGGAGGACCTTATTGTGATTAGCTGCTGATGTTAGCTTAATCATGACTTATGTTGTAGATTAGCAACCAAAAAGGAAGGCTGAATCGTGATAGTGGTATTGGTCAGAAAAATAAGGTATGTAAGGCTATTCGATTCTATATCTTTTGGATGAAAATCTGCCATCCTGCAATTAATATCAATGAAGTGATTCCATAGTTCTATTTCAGAAAAGGAAGCATATTGGGCAGCGTAAACTATCTTCCAAATAGCTAAAATATTTCTTTCCCCCTTCTAAGCACATGGAACACTTCATTATATTGTTCACTACTCATACTTGTGTAATTTCCCTTGTGCTGTAATGAAATGGTATTTGCAAAAGAAAGTTTGGTGAATCCCCCTCCTAGTCAATTGAAGTCAATTGTGCCATTAAGGTCTTAAAGTGAGGTGTTGATGTTACATAGCTCCTTATGTCATTGTTACTGCATCAAAGTATTATTTTTCATGTATTCCACTACTGGTCCGTATTTCCATATCTCCAAGATGATTATGACCACCATAGCAACATCTCAAAAGTGTTATGATTACCCAAAATAACGTCTCAAAAGAGTTATGAACTGATTAACAATAATCTCAAAGATTAAAGAATCTAAGTGAAGAAATCTATATAATTAAGGGTGGCAGCTCAGGGGCGAAAGCCTAGCATGGGCCGATCCCTATTGGTATAGAAAGGTGGCAGCTCAGGGGCGAAAGCCTAGCATGGGCCGATCCCAAGTTGTGTAATTATGAGGACCGCATCCCAGGGGTTTATACGCCTAGCATGGGTCATCCTCTTCTACCACTGATCAGCTGGTCACTTGTATCACATGCCCAACAAAGATTATACATACAAGAAGGTAAGAAAAGAATCTAGCTTACTTGATTCCCACAAGAGTTAAATGACAGGTGGTCTTCTCTCCTAATCTATGCACTATATGTTGCTACTTGATTTCATTTGTGCCTTGTATTACATATACTTTTAGCCTTACATATTCAGTACTTTTTTTTGTCTGCGTCCTGTATTGGGGACGCTGCATTTCATGCTGCAGGCTCAGGTACTCCAGCTAGTAGACCTCCTCAGTAGGAGCACTCAAAATTCTGCTACTTTTGGTGAGCTCCAAGTTGATTCGGAGCTTTATTAAGTCCTTGTTAAATTCGTTTGGTATTGTATCGTAGTTAAGGGTAAGGCGGGGTCTGTCCGACCTACTCTAGTCTTCTATCTTTTAGAGGCTTTGTAGACGTATGTACATGGTTCAGTTGTGTCTTAAGGAGTTGTGGCCTAAACGGCCAAGTCTTGTATATAACTTTTGGATCTACTTACGTTGGTTTGTATCGCTGCATCCAAAGTTAACTTGTCTCAATTGTTATAGTATATGCTCAGTAAGAACAGGTTGCAGGTTGGTTCTCTCGGGCCTTTAGGGCATCGGGTGCCTGTCCGTCTTAATGGGTTTTGAGGTGTGACAAGAATACATAACAAAATTAGCAGAAAATTTAAAATCATTACAACAAAAATTAAAGAAAAATATGGAATATCAGTTTGATAAAAAAGACCAAATACAGATACAAAAGGTAAAATTATTATGTAAAAACTTACCTAAACTATACTTTCTAGATAAAAACAAAAAATTTACTTATATAATAGAATAAGATGCGAGTGAAAAAAGTTATGGAGGAATATTAAAATACAAGTATGATTCCAATACAATAGAATATCATTGCAGGTATTATTCAGGAACATTTAATAATACAGAAATAAAATGGAAAATAAATAGAAAAGAATTATATTCAGTATATAAGTGTTTATTATCATTTGAACAATATATTGTATATAACAAATTCATTATAAGAACAGATAATACACAAGTAAAATCCTGGCTAACAAGAAAAATACAAGATTCGATAACAACAAAAGAAATAAGGAGATTGATATTAAATATATTAAATTTCACATTTACAATTGAAGTAATAAAAACAAATAAGATTGTTATTGCAGATTACCTATCACGACAAAGCTACTCAGACTGAGACTAAGGGAGAAGATACAACTGAAAAGATACTCGAAACTATTACTACACTTTGTACAAAAGTGGATAGTATGAATAACGAGATACAAAAGCTAAAGACTAATGAAGATAATCTGAAGTCTAAAGCTAGCACAAGTCAGCAGCATGACTACCAAAATGCGGAACTATGTCAATCGGAAGACAGAAAGAATCCAGAGCTAAACGGTGACGTTGGGAAACACCTAAAAACCCATAACAATTGTTTAAATACAGCTGCAGGTACAAGCCAACGAGTTAGTGAAAAACATAAGAATTCAAACTTATACCAGTTATTCGAAAAACCATTTACCTCGAGGCTAACACCAAAAAGCATATTAACTACAAAACCACAAACTTTTACATACGCAGATAGCCTACACCATGACAAAAGAACATATAACCATATTACACGAATGTATATAGAAAGTATATACAAAATCCAAACGTTTTTAAACCTTAAAACCCAGATCTACTACAACCCAAGAACCCAACCAGGATTATTTAACCCAAAAATTACAAGGTTATAATAAACTAATTGCACAATCGAAAACTAACGCCAACTTAGTAAGGACATGTTACAACTATGGATTACTAAATACAGTATATACATATGAATTTATTACTTATAAGAGAGTTACTAAAGGAAATTTATTCTATGTAAAATTCTATACGGCAACAGCAAAGATATTATACGAGGAAATAAAACCTCCGATACAAGTAGTAAAGATAGGACTAATAAAAGATATGATAATACTGGAAGATATTGAACAGCAACCAGAGATACAAAAGAGCGAGATACTCAGTTTCTATGCCAATAAGAGTATAATTGGTATATCAACCATTATACAAGAGCTAGCAAATAATTATTTAAACGGAAATGCTATATAGAGCTACTATGCAAGAGACCAGTTAATGATTTATTCCAATTCAAGGGAGCTAAGGAGAGCAGATATGGATGAAGTCCAGAGATGGATTTTATCATTACTTAATCCAGAAGAACGACCTACAACAGCACTTAAAGTAGGATTTATTTCGGCAGAATTATTAACGAGGTATTGCAAGCTAATCGGTCACAAATACCCTGATCACATACGTTCAAAATGCAACGGAGAAGATAATCTAATCCCAGACATCCAGCTAGAATAAGAGATAAAGACGGAAGATAATAAGAAGATAAAGATGAAGAATCTTTGAAAAGAGAGAAAGACGGAAGGTGACAAGATGATAAAAATAAAAAAAAACACAAAAACGTGCTTGGCCACACAAAGCCAAAAGTAGATATGTAAAAGTCTTGAAATGTACAGTAGTAGTCACATTATTGGCTAGTAGGATAACTTAGTCAACATATGCATGTGCATTATTAGAAGATATGTTGACAAGTGTAAAGTATGGTAGGTGGTGTGTATTATTAAAAAGACAAGTGTAAAAGTAGTAGTTGTAAAGTATGTGTGGAGTATAGTAAGTGCATAATTATGCACTAATTCCTTTCTATATAAAGGAAGGAAGACGTAACATAAACGGCAGAGCCTGAAATAAAAAAAATACTCTTTTTAAAAAAAATCTCAACGAAAAAATTTGTATTCAGATAAATGGAGCAACAATCTGAAATTCAATCAGATATTTCAGATAGCATGAATAATCAAGAAACAAAGGTATATTGTTCAAAAAATATGCAGAACTAATTTCATAAATTCCTGAATATCATAGATATGATTGAATAATTTTATGTTAGTTATTATGCACTAGAATTATTTGAATCATGATTTCTAGTTTATTAGCACACTGGAAACAGGGAGAAAACTTCTATACTATGTCATCCTAATGTTGAAATCGGTAGGCAAAGAAAGTCGTTTAGGGGAGTAAACAAAGTTGAGACGCTGATAAGAAGGAAGTATCCGCTAAAGTACGATGCTAGTAGTGACAGGAAAACATGATAAATAGATAATCTAGTTCATAATAATCTAATATGAATTTAATCGATTATGAATATGATAGGAAGGAATAATTGAAAAACCTTGCATAACAACGAACATGACCATATACATACATGACAAAATGATAAAAAGCTATGAAACTTTAATCTTATATATACTTCAAGGTATAAAAATAATTGAATTAAGAAGAATAATATGGGAAAAAATATTTAATAATAACGAACCAAAAGATATATTAAATCAACAATGGTATGAAATAGACCTACGAGATTTAGACTATGAAAAAATAGTATGGTATGATTTAGAAATAAATTCAGATTAAAATGGACTACGAATATTCACAATATTGGATAGAATCTATGGAAGATATAAAATTATTAGAATAATTAATGGAGGAAAATTTATACATGTACCAAAGAACCCAATATATGTTATATCTAGAATATATACTACTGTACATTTCAAGACTTTTACATATCTACTTTTGGCTTTGTGTGGCCAAGTGAAGAAATAGATAGAAAAACGGAAATCGAAAAAATAAAACAACGAGCAAAAAGGGAAGTACAACAATTAGAAGAAGTAAAAAATACTATCAGAGCTATGGATAATAAGAAACATAGTAAGAAAAATACTAGTAGAAAGTTAAGAAAAATAAAAAGAAAATTAAATAAATTATATGCGGAATATAAACAACTCAATATCACATAAACTGATAACGTAAAATTAGATCAATTAATAGATAATCTATCTAAAATAGAATATAAATATATTCAATATTTAAAATACAATGAATAACGAGAATAACGAATATAAAGAAAAACTTACTGAAATAATTATAGCGAAAAGACAAGAATTAGTACATAGGCAAAATAGACTTAATAATAACATATTCGCAGGAATTTGTAAGAAATCTATAATAGCACAGAGAAAAATTATTTTTTATCTAGAAATACAAATAGAAAGTTTAGAATATAAACTTCAACACAATCTATAAATGAATAAGGAAGAATACGCTATAGATGAAAAAACATATGAAAACTATGATGGATTTAAAATAAAAATAATATTTTTTAATCTAGGAAGAAGATATAATAAAATAGGTGGCAATCTAAATTTATGTTAGAAAAAGAAACGGTAAAACTAGAAGATAGTTTAACTGCTATGATAAGAATAACAAAAGAAAATGAAGAAATATAAAAAAAATGGAAATCGAAAAAATAAAACAACAAGCAAAAAGGGAAGTACAACAATTAGAAGAAGTAAAAGATACTAAATAATAGAGTTAGAAAAAGAGCTAGCAATATTAAAAGAAATGTATGAAATTAAACAAAGAGAAAAAGAACAAAAAACAAAATTAGCAAATGAGATAATTAAATTCAAAGAAAAAATGCAATTAGAAGACGAATTAGAAGAAAAAGAAGAAGAAAAAATGCAATTAGAAGACGAATTAGAAGAAAAAGAAGAAAATATCCAAGATAATCTACCCGAAATA
>JABWTJ010000397.1:793860-842434 GCA_016801875.1 Solanum sitiens
GATTCCACAAGAGTAAGCAAAGGTGGTCTTCTCTCCTAATCTATGCACTCATATGTTGCTACTTGATTTCATTTGTGCCTTGTATTACATATACTTTTTGCCTTACATATTCAGTACATTTTTTTGTACTGACGTCCCGTATTGGGGACGCTGCATTTCATGCTGCAGGCTCAGGTACTCCAGCTAGTAGACCTCCTCAGTAGAAGCACTCAAAATTCTGCTACTTTTGGTGAGCTCCAAGTTGATTCGGAGCTTTATTAAGTCCTTGGTAAATTCGTTTGGTATTGTATCGTAGTTAAGGGTAAGGCGGGGTCTGTCCCGACCTACTCTAGTCGTGCTATCTGTTAGAGGCTTGTAGACGTATGTACAGGGTTCATGGTTCTTAGGAGTTGGGGGCCTAACGCAAGTCTGTTATAACTTTTGGATCTACTTACGTTGGTTTGTATCGCTGCATCCAAAGTTAACTTGTCTCAATTGTTATAGTATATGCTCAGTAAGAACAGGTTGCAGGTTGGTTCTCTCGGGCCTTTAGGGCATCGGGTGCCTGTCCGTCTTAATGGGTTTTGAGGCGTGACAGAATTCCCAAGCTTCGACTCCGATCCTCCAAAAGGCTTCCAACCTATACTCGTAAGGTATATAAAAGTATGGGGTTAGTACAACAATGTACTAAGTATGGCATATGCAAAAACATGTAAATAGGGACATTTTTAGTAAAATAAGCTTTCATGCCAATTTAACAAAACATTCATAAACATAGGAACAAAACAACATAAAGCATCATTTAACACTGAAAGAAGAATTTCCATAATTTTACCTCAAGATTACACTTTACAGTAAAGACATCACACATTACAGTGAACTACGCAAATAGGACTCTTAGGTCATACAAAGTGCAATGTGAGAGTAGCATCCCATACTCCCACTCCCGCTAGCGCTCCTAATGGATTCCCAAGGACTTGAGCACATTACAACAAATAGATCCAAAGGGTGCATTTACAGTGAACTATTCAATTTACATTACAGTGAACCATTTTAAGTCATTACCGTAGATTTAAAAGCTTTACATTAAACCTTAGACTCCAACGATGGTGAACTTACAAAGTATTCCAAATGAGGAAATGAGTCCATTTCCGTAGGAGTTTCCCTACCTAAGGATAATCCCAAGATTCTCTAAGGTAAGACATGAAGGAAATGTCTAAACACTTCCTTCAATGCACACCCAAGCGTTCCTCAAGACTACCCCGTTCGGCTTACTCGCCTCGGGAGAATGAATCATCACTCAAAGACAAGACCTTAGAAAAAAACCCAACAAAACACCAAAGGCTTCCCTTTTGGAATACCTACTTAGTGCAATGAGTAGGATGGAGTCCCATACCACCACCTACCCTAAGTAGTACATTCTTTTAGAAGGTTTGGCACCAAGTCTTCCCTTTTGGAAGGTCCTACTTAGTGCAATGGATAGGTAGCATCCCATACCACCACCTACCCTAAGTAGCACGTTCTTTAAGAAGACTTAGTCCAAGCAAATCACATAGGTATTACATTACATAGACAACTTATCATTTTCATTACTTTTGTGGGGGGGTTAGCTTAACCGACAAAGACCATGGGAGCTAGGCATGGAATCCTGATATTAACCCCTATCAGATGAGGGATCCTCACTTGCCTAGAGTAAGGTCATACTTCTTAGCTTTTACATGGCTTTTCCAATAGCTATACCTATGCGGGCACATAGTTAAGGGATAGGGAGATTGCTACTAAGTGACTCATTCTCTATTAACGAGCAGTACTCATCTCAAAAGGTATAAGGGAATACGACATCTCAAATCACGAAGCATATCCCACCTCTTCTTCCTATCCTCTCAGTGCTACGCATGACTCCCCACGGATTCTCACATTATAGACTATAGGTTAAGGATAACTACCGAATGCCACATCTCGACTCACAAAGTGCATTCATCCACTGACCTATCTAGGAAAGCTCATTAGGAATAGTGAGGTTGCTACTAGACACTTCATCTCAACTCACGAAGAGTGTCCACCCAAGACTCCCCTTCTTACTAAACATTGCTTCATTCATTCACTTTAACTGTGTGTGTACATGTGAGCACACCTTGCATATAGAAATCATTTCATATACATCAATTCTAAACATGCTTTAGACTTCCATTTATTTAACTTACACACTTTCCATACTTCACTTAGTCACATTCTTCAATTAGACAAAAATGTAGGTCAAACATGTCATTTAAGCTTCACAACAACAAAACGAGACCCATTTACAATTTCTATTCATTCTACAATTTAGACCTTCAAGATCACATTCTCAATACATAATAAACATCACCATTTAATCAAATAAGCACCGCCACCAAGATGGTGAACCATACCACTCAAGTTCAATTTATCATAAGAACAATACAATAAAAGAAACTCTTCAATTTACTAAGCCATAACAACTTATAAACATTTTATCATTAATTCATCATAATAAGGCCCTTAGGGAAGTATCTAAACCATCATTCCAACACAATAAGACAAAAGTTCATTTTGTACATAAACATGCTCATTTGACCCATTTCATAAACCACAACTAGAAAGGAAACTTTAACATGATTTCATCAAGGTTTTAGCATTAGAATCACCAAATAACATTAATAACATCATTAATTAACTTTTAGAACCATTTACATGTAAGACCCATAATGGGTTGAAGATAATAGAAGTAAGGATTGAAAACACCTTTTTTGAAATTAATTAGAAATGGCTTCTTGAATGAAAGGGTATTCATTAATGTATACCATACCTCAATAATCAAGAAAACCCAAGGGTTTTTGATGAAGAGACACGCCCAACCAGCCCCTCCTAGCTTCCTTGACTCTAACTTCAATGGAGTCTTGAGAGAGTTTGTCTTTAGAGAGAGAGAGTTGATTTTGAAATGAGGGTCTTGTCTAGGTCTAGGGCTTAAAACTAACCTAATATAACATAAAAACACTAAAAATATCAGACTAGGGTCTAAAAAGTCTTGGGGTGAATTTACACAAAAACCCCAAGTAGGCAGCCACTTAACAGCTTTTGCAGGTGCCAATCGACGACCCAAGCTACTGGGCGTCGATTGATCGATGTCCCGTACTGCTGGGTGTCGATGGCATCAGAGGATGGTTCAAGGGAGGTATGGATCTCCCACCAAGTATGGAACGACGGCTCCAGTTGACGCGGCGTCGATGGATCTACGCCCAGTAGACTACTCTGTCGATTGGGTAGTGTCTTTGGCAATTTTGCCCAAGTCTTGGGCCCTTCATCTAGGGGCCCTTGTGGGTCTTAGGTGGGGTCTTGGTCATACGTTCAACCTCTAAATTAAGTCGTCAAGGTCTTAGGAACATCTCATGCAAGTTTCAAGCAAAACAAACACGTAAAACTCACTCAAACACCTCAAGACACACAAGTACTTTCTAAGGCACACCTTTCGAACGTCATGGACGTTTTTGGTCGATTGACCTCCAAACTCAACCAAACTTCACACACACCTTAGTAATACTAAAATAACGCAGTTTAACACAAAATTCACTCAATCAACACTTATAAAGCTCTAGTTCACCTTAATTCGTTTTAGGGCGTTGCAAGTTAACCTTAGTTCGTTTTAGGGCGTTACAATTTCATGTCGTTCCGGCTAACCTATCTGTAAGTCCACCATTTTGAATATCAAGGGATCCTTTGTATTGTAGTATCCTTCTCAAGTAGAGATACTACCCAAGGTTATTCACTCACACACATACAAGATAAAGGTACATAAAACTACTAAGATAAGATGCTCATTTTCACGTTCATAGAATGTATCAAATAGAGAACCATAATCTACAAATCAAGACACACATATCATCTTCAGTTCACGTATACAATAGTGTTCATGTATCAATATAGGAATAACCAAGTCATCCTATCAAGATATACTACTAACATAACTATAGATATCACCCTAGTCCATTATGATAACATATATAGTCAATTAGGAGAGTTGGATCTCACATATACACATAGGTCACATAGTCCTTCACATTGATCATATACAAGTCATTGCATGATAACATCAGAATTTCTATAATAATGCCGACAAGGCCATGTTCATCTCAATTCTCATAATTATTGTGACAAGGTCATGTTCAACACAATTATAACACATAAGAACCGCAACCATAATTGGACCATTCCAATCATCACAATTCCGCACCTATACTACACAATAGATGGAGAATTAGGACAACTTACCCACATTCCATCATTATAATCACCAATCCTTCGACCTCCAAACAAACTAAATTCACAGAGGCTCTTACCAATAGCCATAAACACCATTACAACCCAATGATCAAAATATACAATTAATCTAACAAGATACATTATGGAAATCATCAAGTTAAGGCAGCCTATATTTCGTTCTAACATAATTCCTACTTATGGAAATAGCCATAACAATCTACATAAGAATTCAATACTATTAAGTCATAATCAAACCACCCATATTAGGTAAAAAAATAGGAGTTCATGATTTTCATGGGTTCGTAGAGATTTTAGCCTTAAATATTGTATTAACATCAATTCAATCATAAAATAATTCAAAACCTTTTATGCAAGAACCTATGCCTAGAATTCAAAGTAAAAGATTTCATGTTTTTGAGAAGTCTTAGAAAATCCTTTTGATGTTGGATCGTTGAAGAAAGAAGATTCAAGAATGAAAAACCATACCTTAATTGAAGAAAAAACTGCGAAATTCATAGAGAAAAACATGGAAAAATCTCCCTTATAGAGCTTCAAAACTTCAATAATGGAATTTTGGAGAGAAGGAAGGGAGACATTTTTTTTAGTTGATGGTTTAGCATTGATTGGTGAGTTTTGGGGTTTAAAAAGGTTCAATAACTGTTAGTAAGTCATCCCCAAATTACCCAAATGTAACACTCCAAAAGTCTAAGACCTAATCTAGAGCGTCAAATGAGTGTCCAAGACTTGAAACGCTGTTGTAAGACCTAACATAATGTTTATAATCAAATTAGGAAGTTTTAGAGTCCAGACGTCAAGAAACGTCCATGACGTGTGGAGATTTGTGAAAAAGGTGCTAGTGGGCCTTAGCCTATTTTATGGGGTTTTAGGAGTCAGAAATTGATTCAAATTAATGGAAGGGTGTTAATCTAGTGTTAGAGCGTGTTTAGGGTCGAAACGTCCCCTTAGAGAGGACCCTTGCATTTGACCCAAACCAGCCAAATGAGTTAGTGTAGGCAGCAACACCTACACCTGCCAAATGACAGGGTGTTTTCTTGATGAGGGGGCGTCGATGCCTCTGTCAACCAAAACTTAGTCATTTTCCAAAAATGGCCAAAATGCATAGTCTATGTTACAAACGACGGTTGTGCAGGATGGTGGTGGGCAAGGCCGTCGACTAACCTACGGACCGTAGGTCATGGTCTCGTAGGTCAGGTCTGCAATTTCACTCTTATGTTGTAGTGACATCATTTTATTAGTTAATTAGTTAGGGGGTTAAGAGTTGGTTATTTAAGTTAGTTAAGATACTATATAAGCTGCCCTTAGCCTAAACCCAACTTTAACACCCATGATTCCCAAACTAAAATTATTCTTCCTCTCTCTACTCTCTCTCTCCCAAAGAAAACTACATAGAAGAACAAGGTCTAAGGGATATATGTCAGCAAGAAGTCAACTTTTGTCCATCAATCTGAAAAGAATATCAATGTATGGGAACTCTTCACCTTTGGGATTCCATTCCCCAAAGGTTTCTTTCAAAAAGATGTGTTTCATATGGGTTTCTTTCTAATCCGAGATTGATCTTTCAAATTGTAGTGTCCTTGATTTCTAATGATTATTTTGGTTATACTAGCATCGAGTGAACTAATAATTAGTGGTGTCCCTTCCCAAGTAGGTAAGGTATGTTCACTATTGTACTCATGCAATAGAGATTACAATGACAATGTCATAAAGATGGTCTCAAACATGTCTCCTAGTTCTTGAACTATGTTGCCCCCATAAGAATACTAGTTAGTGGATCCACCTAGATGTTATGTTCATGTGTTGGTACTTCCTTGGAAATTAGTCCACCTTCTTTAAGTGTAGGGTTTCATGACACCTGATGCCACATTAGTTCATGTGCTCTATTAAGTTTAAGACAAGTGTTCCCAAAAGTAAAATGAAGTAATAAAGTGAACTCTAATTTAGAGGACTTGAGGGGTTTGACTTAGTCTAGGTAGGGGTGTGGGACTCTCCCTATAAATTGCACTAGTTGGCCTTGAGGGAAGTCTTATAAGGTAGTTCTTATGTTTTTATGTTCTTATGTTATTATGTTATTATAAAGTATATAATATACATGTTTTGACTTTACATGTTGATGATACTATATGATGTTGTATTCCGTTATGAACATTTTATTTGTATATATTGCTAAATATGATGATGAAGACTCATGATGCTATGTTACGTGAAGTTAAAATTTATTTATGATCCTTTGGTTGGTTTACTTGGTGTTGTAGGGTTATGGGGCTTCACTTGGCCATTGCACTAGTAAGCCTGGGAAGGGGTTATGAGTAAGGGTTTGACTATGTTGTAATGTTAGGAACTCCTGTGCATGTTTTGTTATTATAACATGAAGATTGAGTTGGTTTGGTTATGGGTTCTAATATTCTATACACATGTTCACTTTAATTAACTTGATGATTTTGGTCTTGTGTTGACTATGTTATTGTGTATAGGAATGTATGAATCACTTAACGAATTATGAATGAAGCCTCATGGATTGTGTGTATAGACTCATAAGTCTAGCATACGTTTAAAAGTAAGTGAACCTAAGATGTATGTACGGAATGATGAAATGAAAAATGAAATGATGAAACCCTAGAAGGGTTAAGTAAGGGTATGAAATACACCAATGCCCAAGTATATTGGCATATGATGAAATGAACATCCACGTAAAATGGGGTGAGTAATTATGAAGAGTAAATGTGCTAATGATAATGAATGTGGTGACAACATGATATGAGACTAATGCAAATGATGAGAGCAATCTCAAATGAGCCTAAGTAAATGTTACCAAAAACGTACTCACCTATGAGAGTGTAAGATAATGAAGAGACCAGTCTCTATGAACACTCTAACGAAAGTATTGAGATTAACACAGTTAATACTAATGATGAGATGAGAAATCATCTAATGAGCTATGATATCCTCATACTAGAAGCCAGTTTCCATGACGTATGAGATGAATGAAATGGAACTTTATATTGAGAACCGATAGGCTAGCTATGAGCGGTGATGCCTTCTTTCGAGAAGGGCGGAGGTTCACGTAACTCTCATGAGATGAGACTGTCCGGCTTGCCGGGTATGGGTCTCCTTATATCTTCTAGTCTTCGAACCTATACTGCCAATATAGGGATCAAGCGGGGTTAAATTCCCATGTACGCTAGCATGTTTTTGGTTCACTTTGGCTGGTGATTCCACCTCTTTTTGGTGTGGGGGAGACACTGGATTTCATGATGCTCACATGATCTATGTCGGTTAAAGTTAAAGTTCCCAATGAATGAATGAGGTCAGCCTCAAATGAAGCACATAATGAAATGAATGATACCAAAGGTGTTAGGATAGGATGATCAAGAGGTGAGCTAGACTCAGGTAATGACATTAGGTTATTCTTGATCATTGGACAGCAAACCCGATGAAAGTCTTAAACTACACCCTAGGTATAGCCAGTGTTCACACTGGCCTATGAACGAAATGAAATGAAGTACGTATGAATGAATGAAGAACACTATGTGTTTGCTAATGAAGACTCCCTAGTTGAGATCCCATATGTTGAGCCCTCATTTTGGAAAGTCTTAATGTCAAGTCCATGATTCCAAGGTCTCATGGCATATGAATGAATGATATGAAAGAAGCTATGTGTTATATGTTATGTGTTATAATATGTGCTATCTGTAAGATGTTATGTGCTGTGTGCAATATGATATTTATGATGATGCCTGTTACTCTCATGGCATTACTTTCCTAATCCAAATTTGGAAAGCTCACTGACTTTCCTAATCCAATTTGGAAGGTTCATTAACTTTCCTAATCTCAATATGGCAAGTCCACTGACTTGACTTTCCACAATCATGTTGTTAGGAAAGAGCTATATTTTCTCATGCATGTCCTTAGTGTGTGCTTTCATATACCCATACTTAGTACAAGTGTGTACTAACCCTATACAAACTCTACTATTTTAGGTGCAGGCATAGGTGGACGATAGAGCTACAGGATCATTGTTGCAGTTATCCGGACGTCCAGCATTCATCCGGAGTTGGTAGGTCCTCATGCTTTCGAGGATGCTACTGTTTTATATTCTAGCTTAGTTTTAGAGTTGAGCTAGTGGAGCATGTTCCACTAGCGTTTCTTTTCTGTTTTTATTCAGACTATGTATTGGTGCCATTTTGGCAACTCTATATTTATGACTATATCTTTCAGTTGCTTATCTCTTAATGTTAGATGGTTGATGGTGAACAATTATTAAATGATGAGAATGTTCAATAAGTCTGTTAAGAAACAAAAAGCTTCAAATTTTCCGCTAAAATTAACCTATGTAAAGTAAGAATGATGTAAGTAGGCTTGTCTGCTACCTCTGAGAGGTCAACGACGCAGGTCTCATCTGGGGTCTAGATTCCAGTCGTGACATACTTTCTCCTTGCCACAACATACACACATGGCATCATAGAGTTCACATAAAAGCAATGCATATAGGTTAATTCATACTAAGGAGGATTTCTTTACTCCAAACCACTTTATGCTTATACTTACTTCCTTATGAAAACAACATGGTAGGTCTTACAAAGCACATCACAACACTAGGAAGTAAATTTACAGCTTTTTATTTCTAGCACATCACTAGATTTAATAAGCATGCATCATTTAGGGAATTTTATCACAATTTGTAGGCACACCAATGAACATAGGCGAGAAAAACCATCACTTCTTCAAGAGTGAACCTATAGTAACACTTACCAATTCTAAAAAGTCACACATTTTTTTTCCAAAAAGACTCATCTTTTCTTATTTAAAGGAGACTCCATATCTCATAGTGAGGCAAAAACACCACACAATATGAGTGACATCAAGCATGCTCATTAGGCTATCTCATGAAGCCATATTGCACATTTATCATATAAGGATGCACAACAACATGAGAAACATGCAATTTATAAAAAATTCTTTTTTCATGCAATATGACCTTTCATAATATGCATAACATAGTGTCTTTTAAGACATGCATAACATACGGAGAACATGCAACTTATCACCTATGCAAGACTCCAATCATGAAAAAGCTACTAAGGAATACTTTCGGTTTCAAGCTTGAGTAAGGATAGACAAAAACGATAAGGATATCTAAGCCCTTACTACTCAAACAATTCTCCCCCACTTAGGATAAACTCATTTAAGAGTAACTCATCTCAACTATAGGGGAATTTTAGCTTACCAACCTTATTAACTAAGCACATCATCCCTCTCTTGGGATCTAAGCTTATGAATACCCTTCTTATCATCACTACCAAGTGATTTTCAACCTAGAGAAGTTCAAGGGAACTCAACATAGGGACATCAAGAGCCCTAAAATCATACCATGTATGCCCATTATCCCCCACATGGGGCAGCCTAATCACATTATGCACTTAAACACTAGGGTCAAGTCAAGTCAAGGCCAACCTACAAGGGTCATCACTTTTGGTGGAACTTTCCAACCAACCATGCCTAGGTACAATCTAAGCCCTTCCTCAATTAACCATACTCAAATTCAAGCTTAAAAGACAACTAACCACTTCAATGTAGGTTAACCTCAATTATCTCCTTCTCTTCAAGAGCTAAGGTTACTTACCATACATCCCTCTAAGTCACCTTAGGGTAATCATACTTTCCACTTATGGAATAATACTACGTATTCCCCTTTTTTTACCACTCTTAAAATGGGTTAATAAAGGGAACCATTAACTAGTCATAAGGGTTCTCCCATTAATAAGCATACTTTACAATCACCTTACTAGTCTCAACACACTATCTCCCCCCCCCCCCCCTTTGGAGTAAGTCTACAAAAAGTTCCAATCCATACAAGGACAACCATGAAGAATTTCACATATACAAAGACAACATTCATCTTTCTCACTATATACCACATTCTCAAAGACATTTCAAGCCTATATCATAACATCATGCTACCATCCTACATAGTCATATGGCATTCTATCATTGCAAGGGGAACTCGATTTAACAATAACAACAACTAACAAGCTATGACCATACCTTATCATAAATCTTTTCAACATAACATCTCATTCCTCATGAACCATCTATAGCCATAAATGGCACCACATCACTATATGCTAAATTCACCTTCACATAATACTCATCAACCATTAACCCAAGGTAAGTATCAAAAACTCACCTTTTCTCCCTTAATCATTGAGAAATCATCAATTCAAAGCAATCACATCTAAAAGACCACCGAACAAGGAAACATAAAACATATATCTTATAGAGATAAGTTCTATGGCACGACATGAGAATAGTGAAGAAGGGAAATTCTATCTTCCTATAGCCTCTGTATCATTAGATGTGTGGCGACTCACTACCAATGAAATGAGACTTTACTAGACGTGGAAACATGAGACATTGAAACCTAAGGACAAAACACAAAACCTTATGCTCTGATACCATGTTTGTAATGACCCAAAGTACCCCCTAGTAGTTAGAGCACTCTTAGATCGCCACACGACATCGTCGACCTCTCGGAGATCTAAGACAATCCCTTAGACATCTTTCATTGCATAATCGTGATAAAAAGAGCGGAAAATTTAAAACTTTTCATAGCACATCATATGCTAGAACATTACTTCATATATATATATATATATATATATATATATATATATATGTATATATATATTTATAGTATATCATTATACATAGTTGGATTCTAATGTCTCTTTGCCAAGTTAAGACACAACTAAATTGAATAGAATAAGGACACGACCCTTAATAACATATAATATAAATTTAATCTATTACATCAACTTAAAGAAACATCTTGACATAGGCAACCCTTGAATCATAAGGGTCCCTTTACTTGAACTTGGGATATCTATCAAAGATCATCACCTAGGAGACATCCACTAGCAATCACCACCTACACTTTGTATAATAAGATGAAGAAGAATGGTGTTAGTACAAGAATGCACTAAGTATGGCAACCATGCCAAAACATGCATTTAAAGAGGACAATTCTTTTGAAATCATGCAACATGTCTTTTTAGTAAACTTCATTAACATAGGCACATATAAGCTCAACATAGTTCACATACTAATATAGACATGGATACTACTCATAATAGCACATAAAGCCATTTATCATACCTTGAGGCATACTCAATACATACAATACATTACCTCTCTTTTATCTAACTTCTTTCCTTGAGTAATTGTCAAGTGTAACTAGTGCAATGCATCACCTTGTGGTCACCTTACAATAGTCTTTCATAAGTATGATTCATAAACACAACCACATATATTCACAAGTCATAAGAACATCAAAGACATAGACTTCACATAGAACCATCACCTAAGACAACTCCTAAGTCACACTAGTGCAATGCGTAGGTAGCATCCCATAACAATACTTCCACCAAATGAACCTAAGAAGTCACCCTAGACTAGGCATAACATACTCAACAAGTCATAACATATTCATTTACAACTACCAATTAAACCACATACTTTATATCCTCATATAAGGACTCATCATACTTCATATAACATCATAGGAAGACTCATCATACTTCATTCACTTTAGTCATAGACTTACTTAGTTCATATAATAAGTAAACCACCCTCACAACCCCTTCATAAGCTTCCTTGTGAAATGTACACATGGAGTCCCAAACCCCCACATATACTAAGTAAACCCATTTAGAAGCCACAAGTGTAATTCACATGCATAGTCATAATTCATATCTTAATATAACAAGGTCACTTAACATGAATTCATACAAGTCATACACAACATAAGTCTTTACTTCATAAGGGTCTCCCATCCTATCCTTTCTTGAAGTCATCTAGTTCAATGTATAGGTAGGGTCCATAGACCTCCCATACAAAGTACACTCCTCAAGGAATTTAAATTAGAATTCATATTCTTATCTTAGTTAATTATTAATCTTCTGAAGACATAGCCATAACCGACATAGACAATGTGAGCTACATGGAATCCGGTGTTCTACTCCCACACCAAAAAGAGAGGTTTGACACTTGCCTAAGGTGAAACCATTCGTACATAGCTTATCTAGTTTGATCCACTAACCTAGAGTCCTATGTGGGCACATAGTTAAGGGACAAGGATATTGCCTCTAGAAACCTTGACTTACTAACGTGAGGGTTTCCATCTCATGAGACAACATATACCTTGGGAATACACACTACTAGTCGTGAACAAACCATGTGGGAGGCCGGACTTACTAACGTGAGACCTCCATCTCATTTGGATGTCCTTTCGGTGTGAAGCAATAAATCCCTTTTTAAACATCATTAAAACTTTAGATAACATTGAATCATAAAGAATAAGCCTTATGGACTTACTCCCTTATATATCATATAGCTCAAAGGTATCTAGGGTTAGAATTATACATTCACCATAGAACCTACGTTATGTGAGAATGTCCTTTCACATAATCATATCATATTCATACATGCATTTGTGTGTACATATATGTGAGATATACCCTCACATAACCACCTTTAATAACACATGTTCATAACTTCATTAATCATATACTTTACATGCATAGAAATAGGTAATGATGCATAGGAGAACTATCCTTTTCTTAATCATCATAAATCTATCCTACTTATAGATATGCATGAAGTGTGTGTGTACATTGGTCAACATGATCACATAATGACTATCACATAGTATTGAGGAAGCCATCCTCTAAATATCACAACACATGTACAACATTCATCAAGTCTGAAGTCATACACATATATAGAGTATTAAGGGCTATAGAATACACACACTCACGTTACATCACAGGAGGCAAGTACATATTCAACAATAAAGTATATGACTCCTAGCATACTTTGATCATACATTCATATAGGGTTCATATGGGTAGGGGTAATGCTATAAGGATATTCTTTACCATTAGCCATATATACCACACCTAACCCTAACATGATCATCACACATACACATATAACATCATCCCTACTAGTAGCTTAAGAAAGTAGTGTAGAAGACTATACACATAACTTCACATAACATCAATTCACTTAGACATTATGTTAGAATCAAGGCTAAATCCTTCCATTTCCTAACATATAAATCATCACATCAATTCATATTGAATATAATGCCTTCAAGGCCATGATCATAACACATAAAAATGTACAAGAATAAAAACACCGCTACCCAAGGTGGACCATACCAATCAACACGATTCAATGTACATTCTAGGTTAATTAGAAGAAATAAATAACCTTACTAAATCACCAAGATAATGATCATCTTTGATCATTCATCCAAAATTCATATTCAATTGATATAGAAACTTATAGCAATAATCAATTCAATACAATCTAATCACAATTCTATAAATATCGAGTAAAAATCACAAGCCCGATATTATTGGCTAATTTGAGAAATTAGGAGGATCATGGGTTCTTCATAAAATTGGATAAAAATTCATCATAAAATCAGTATATAAACATATATTCATAATTACAATGCTTTTGAAATCAATTTGAGAGTGAACCCATGGCTAGATTAAAAGATAGGATATTTGACTTAGAATCATGTTTAGGAAACCTTTGAAAGGACTCCATAGAAGAATGGTTATCTATGGATGAATGATAACCATACCTAATACATTAAAAAGTCCATGAAAATCTGAGAAGAAAGATCCATCAATCCAACTCCATAGCTTGTTCTTGAGCTTTGTCTTCAATGTAGGTTTTGGGTTTTTTGGAAGAGAAGAGAACTTTGGGAATTTGATTTCTTAATGGGTGTTGGGGTTTTTGCTTGGGAATGGGTTTAAAAAGGTCATACAAACAGTTAATAAAACGTCCCCAAAGATGCCAAAACACCACACACGAATTGGGGCTCTTAGACATGTAAAAATTGACTTTAAAATGACGCAACCGGATCTGGGAGTGGGCTTTCCGTCACGGAGCAGCCTCACCATCTGACCCAAATAAAATTTGAGGCAGTGAGGTGCGTGCTAGGTGTATGTCGCGAGGACAAGTTCCCATTCTTGCTCCTGCACGCTTCCTTGGGCAGCCTTTTGTCCAAGGTTTGGTTCCTCCTTGGGGGCCTTCGGGTGGTCCTCGGGGAGTCGTACCCGGAAGTTTTCACCCTTAAAATGTCTTTTAAGGTACTAGGGTCAACTACACTTCTTATGAACTGAAAACAACACATAAAATCAAGCCAAACATACAAGGACTCACTAGCACATCTAAAGACCAACTTTCGAACATCTTGGATGTTTGCCTTCTAAACCTTATGAAACTTAACACACTGCTTATAAACATTATTATAACTCATATAAGGACCTCAAGATCCCATCACACACACACATAATCACATAAAAACACCCAAGTCCCATTAGTGACTAATCGTCGAACGTCATGGTCGTCCCTTGATGTTTGACTTCCAAATCACCTCAAATAAAGTATGAATACTATAAAACACTTAATTAACCTAATATTAACCTTATTAGGCACATGTGAGTCTCTAGATACCTTAGTTCATTTTCAGGGTTGTTACAATATCCCCCACTTGGGAAACATTCGTCCTCGAATGACACTTGAAACATTTGAACACTTTCAAGGACTCAATGACTTTCATAGCAACTCACAACACTCATACATGTGATCACATAAAAGTCAATGCACCAAACTTACAAAGAACACAAACATCATTCTAGCATGAATTCAAGGCAACATAATCAAACATGGACTACTTCAATAATTTATTTCGTGCATACATACTTCTTCCTATTCATTGCCATTTGGAGGAACTACCTTCTCCAACATTAGGCATGCCCATTATTTCATCACAAGGTCAAACATACAATGGATTTCAATTGCACACATAGGCATAATCCACACTTCAACTAATGAGAAAATTTAAACACTTCATTTAGTTGAACATGAATCATGAATAATGTAGATTAACTACAATCTTATAGTCTAGACATAATACCATCAATGTCATATATGACATTACCATGTTTAGCTTTGTTCAAGGAGTAACTACTTTCTCCTTGCCATAACATACACACATGGCATCATAGAGTTCACATAAAAGCAATGCATATATGTTAATTCATACTAAGGAGGATTTCTTTACTCCAAACCACATTATGCTTATACTTACTTCCTTATGAAATCAACATGGTAGGTCATACAAAGCACATCACAAACACTAGGAAGTAAATTTACAGCTTTTTATTTCTAGCACATCACTAGATTTAACAAGCATGCATCATTTAGGGAAATTTATCACAATTTATAGGCACACCAATGAACATAGGCTAGAAAAACCATCACCTCTTCAAGAGTGAACCTATAGTAACACTTCCCAATTCTAAAAAGTCACACATTTTTTTTCAAAAAGACTCATCTTTTCTTATTTAAAGGAGACTCCATATCTCATAGTGAGGCAAAAACACCACACAATATGAGTGACATCAAGCATTCTCATTAGGCTATCTCATGAAATCATATTGCACATTTATCATATAAGGATGCACAACAACATGAGAAACATACCATTTATAAAAAAAATCCTTTTTCATGCATTATGACCTATCATAATATGCATAACATAGTGGCATTTAAGACATGCATAACATACGGAGAACATGCAACTTATCACCTATGCGAGACTCCTATCATGAACAAGCTACTTAGGAACACTTTCGGTTTCAAGCTTGAGTAAGGATAGAAAGAAAATATAGAGATATATAAGGCCTTACTACTCAAATAGTTCTCCCCCACTTAGGATAAACTCATTTAAAGCAACTTATCTCAACTCTAGGGGAATTTTAGCTTACCAACGTTATTAACTAAGCACATCATCCCTCTCTTGGGATATAAGCTTATGAGCACCCTTCTTATCATCACTACCAAGTGATTTTCAACCTAAAGAAGTTCAAGGGAACTCAACATAGGGACATCAAGAGCCCTAAAAATCATACCATCTATTCCCATTATCCCCACTTGGGGTAAGACTTATCACATCATGCACTTAACCACTAGGGTCAAGTCAAGTCAAGGCCAACCTACAAGGGTCATCACTTTTGGTTGAACTTTCCAACCAACCATGCCTAGGTACAATCTAAGCCCTTTATCAATTGACCATACTCAAATTCAAGCTTAAAAGACAACTAACCACTTCAAAGTAGGTCAACCTCAATTCTCTCTTTCTCTTCAAGAGCTAAGGGGTACTTACAATACATCCCCCTAAGTCACCTTAGGGTAATCATACTTCCCACTTATGGAATAAAACTACCTATTCCCTTTTTTTACCACTCTTAAAATAGGTTAATAAAGGGAACCATTAACTAGTCATAAGGGTTCTCCCATTAATTAGCATACTTCACAATCACCTCACTAGATTCAACACACTATCTCCCCTCCTTAGGAGTAAGTCTTTACAAAAAGTACCAATCCATAGAAGGACAACTATGAAGAATTTCACATATACAAAGACAACATTCATCTTTCTCACTATATACCACATTCTCCAAGACATTTCAAGCCTATATCATATCATCATGCTACCATCCTACATAGTCATAAGGCATTCTATCATTGCAAGGGGAACTCCATTTAACCATAACAACTACTAACAAGCTATAACCATACCTTATCATAAATCTTTTCAACATGATATCTCATTCCTCATGAACCATCTATAGCCATAAATGGCACCATGTCAACATATGCAAAATTCACCTTCACATAATACTCATCAACCATAAAACCCAAGTAAGTATCAAAAACTCACCTTTTCTCCCTCAAGCATTGAGAAATCGTCAATTCAAAGCAATCACATCTAAAAGACCACCGGACAAGGAAACATAAGAGAGATATCTTATAGAGTTAAGTTTTATGGCACGACATGAGAATAGTGAAGAAAGGAAACTCTATCGTCCTATAGCCTCCCGTATCATTTGATTTGTCGCGACTTACTACCAATGATATGAGCCTTTACTAGACGTGGAAACATGAGACATTGAAACCTAAGGACAAAACACAAAACCTTATGCTCTGATACAAAGTTTGTAACGACCCAAAGTACCCCCTAGTAGTTAGAGCACTCTTAGATCGCCACACGGCGTTGTCGACCTCTGGGATCTAAGACAAGCCCTTAGACATCTTTCGTTGCATAATCGTGATAAAAATAGCGAAAAATTTAAAACTTTTCATAGCACATCATATGCTAGAACATTACTTCATATATATATATATATATATATATATATATATGTATATGTATATAAATATATATATATATATAATATCATAATACATAGTTGGATTCTAATGTCTCTTTGCCAACTTAAGACACAACTAAATAGAATAGAATAGGGACACGACCCTTAATAACATATAATATAAATCTAAGCTATTAAATCAACTTAAAGAAACATCTTGACATATGCAACCCTTGAATTATAAGGGTCCCTTTACTTGAACTTGGGAGATATATCAAAGATCTTCACCTAGGAGACATCCACTAGCCATCACCACCTACACTTTGTATAAAAAGATGAAAAAAATGGTGTTAGTACAAGAATGCACTAAGTATGGCCACCATGCGAAAACATGCATTTAAAGAGGACAATTCTTTCGAAATCATGCAACATGTCGTTTTAGTAAACTTCATGAACATAGGCACATATAATCTCAATATAGTTCACATACTAATATAGATATGGATACTACTCATAATAGCACATAAAGCCATTTATCATACCTTGAGGCATACTCAATACATACAATACATTACCTCTCTTTTATCTTATTTCTTTCCTTAAGTAATTGTCAAGTATACCTAGTGCAATGCATCACCTTGAGGTCACCTTACAATAGTCTTTCATAAGTATGATTCATAAACACAACCACATATATTCACAAGTCATAATCACATCACATACATCGACTTCACATAAGAACCATCACCTAAGACAACTCCAAAGTCACACTAGTGCAATGTGTAGGTAGCATCTTATAATAATACTTCCACCAAATGTACCTAAGAAGTCACCTTACACTAAGCATAACATACTAAACAAGTCCTAACATATTCATTTACAACTACCAAAAAGACCACATACTTCATATAATCATATAAGGACTCATCATACTTCATATAACATCATAAGAAGACTCATCATACTTCATTCACTTTAGTCATAGACTTACTTAGTTCATACAATAAGTAAACCACCCTCACAACCCCTTCATAAGCTTACTTGTGAAATGTACACATGGAGTCCCATACCCCCACATATACTAAGTAAAACCATTTAGAAGCCACAAGTGTAATTCGCATGCATAGTCATAATTCATATTTTAACATAACAAGTTCACTTAACATGCATTCATACAAGTCATACACAACATAAGTCATTATTTCATAAGGGTCTCCCGTCCTATCCTTTCTTGAAGTCATCTAGTTCAATGTATAGGTAGGGTCCATAGTCCTCCCATACAAAGTACACTCCTCAAGGAATTTAAATTAGAATGCATATTCTTATCTTAGTTAATTATTAATCTTCGGAAGACATAGCCATAACCGACATAGACCATGTGAGCTACATGGAATTCGGTGTTCTACTCCCACACCAAAAAGAGTTTGACACTTACCTAAGGTGAAACCATTCGTACATAGCTTATCTAGTTGGATTCACTAAGCTAGATTCCTATGTGGGCACATAGTTAAGGGACAAGGAGATTGCTTCTAGAAACCTTCATTTACTAACGTGAGAGTTTCCATCTCATGAGACAACATATACCTTGGGAATCCACACTACTAGTCGTTAAGAAACCCATGTGGGAGGCCGGACTTACTAACGTGAGACCTCCATCTCATTTAGATGCCCTTTTGGTGCGAAGAAATAAATCCATTTTTAAACATCATTGAACCTTTTGATAACATTAGCTCATAAAGAATAGGCCTTACGGACTTACTCCCTCATATAACATATAGCTCAAAGGTATCTAAGGTGAGAATTCTACATTCACCATAGAACCTACCTTATGTGAGAATGTCCTTTCACATAATCATATCATATTCATACATGCATGTGTGTGTACATATATATGAGATCTACCCTCACATAACCACCTTTAGTAACACATGTTCATAACTTCATTAATCATATACTTTACATGCATAGAAATAGGTAATGATGCATAGGAGAATTATCCTTTCCTTAATAATCATAAATCTATCCTACTCATACATATGCACGAAGTGTGTGTGTGTACATTGGTCAACATTTTCACATAATGGCTATCACATAGTATTGAGGAAGCCATCCTTTAAAGATCACAACACATGTACAACATTCATCAAGTCTGAAGTCATACACATACATAGAGTATTAAGGGCTATAGACTACACACACACATTACATCATAGGAGGCAAGTACATATTAAACAATAAAGTATAAGTAGCATACTTTGATCATACATTAATATAGGGTTCATATGGGTAGGGGTCATGCTATAAGGATATTTTTCTCCATTAGCCATATATACCACACCTAACCCTAACATCATCATAACACATACACATATCACATCATCCCTACTAGTAGCTTAAGCAAGTAGTGTAGAAGACTATACACATAACTTCACATAACATCAATTCACTTAGACATTATATTAGAATCAAGGCTAAATCCTTCCACTTCCTAACATAGAAATCATCACATTTATTCATATTGAATATAATGCCTTCAAGGCCATGATCGTAACATATAAAAATGTACAAGAATGTAAACACCGCCACCAAAGGTGGACCATACCAATCAACACTATTCAATGTACATTCTTGGCTAAGTAGAAGAAATAAATCAACTTACCAAATCTCCAAGATAATGATCATCTATGATCATTCATCAACAATTCATATTCTATTGATATAGAAAGTAATAGGAATAAGCAATTCAATACAATCTAATCACAATTATATAAATATCAAGTAAAAATCACAAGACCCACATTATAGACTAATTTGAGAAATTAGGAGGATCATGGGTTCTTCATAAAATTGGATAGAAATTCATCATAAAATCAGTATATAAAAGAAAAGATATTTGACATAGAATCATGTTTTGAAAACCTTTGAAAGGACTCCATAGAAGAATGGTTATCTATGGATGAAGGATCACCATACCTTATACATTAAAAAGCACATGAAAATCTGAGAAGAAAGCTCCATCAATCCAACTCCATTTCTTGTTTTTGAGCTTTGTCTTCGATGGAGGTTTTGGGTTTTTTGGAAGAGAAGAGAACTTTGGGAATTTGATTTCTTAATGGGTGTTGGGGTTTTGTCTTGGGAAATTGTTTAAAAAGGTCATAAAAACAGTTAATAAAACGTCCCCAATGTTACCAAAATACCCCCACACGAATTGGGGCTCTTAGACATGTAAAAATTGACATAAAAATGACTCAACCAGATCTGGGAGTGGGCTGCGCATCGCGGAGCAGCCTCACCATTCTGACCCAAATAAAATTTGTGGCAGTTAGGTGCGTGGTAGGCGCGCGTCGCGAGGTCAAGTTCCCATTCTTGCTCCTGAACGCTGCCTTAGGCAACCTCTTGTCCAAGGTTTGGATTCTCCTTGGTGGCCATTCGGGTGGTCCCCGGGGAGTCATACCCGGACGTTTTGACACTTAACATGTCTATTAAGGTACTAGGGTAAACTACACTGCTTCTCAACTCCAAACAACACATAAAATCAAGCCAAACATACAAGGACTCACTAGCACGTCTAAAGAAAAACTTTTGAACGTCTTGGACGTTTGACCTTCTAAACTTCATGAAACTTAACACACTGCTTATAAAAATCATTATAACTCATAAAAGGACTCCAAAAACCGATTACACACACATAAGAACATAAAAACACCTAAGGCCCTTTGGTGACTAGTCGTCAAACGTCTTGGTCGTCCCTTGATGTTTGACTTCCAAATCACCTCAAATCAAGTATAAATACTATAAAACACTTAATTATCCTAATATTAACCTTTTTAGGCACATGTGAGTCTCTAGCTACCTTAGTTCTTTTTTAGGGTTGTTACATAATACATGCATTGTACTAATTCCATACTTTTTGTCTATATCTAAAAGTGTGTCTAGTAGGTGAGAGGTATATTGAAGCAAGCTTGGAAACTAGAAGAGATTCAAGCAAGTTGGGGTATGTCCTCACTTCATTTGAGGGCACTACTATCTTTAGATTTCATTCGTTTCGGAGTATTGTAATAGACATTAGTCTTCTATATTCGTATTATATGGGTTGTGTTCCAAGTATTCTTGAGTCTAACATTGACATATGTTGAGACGTAGTATTTTCTATTGTTTTATACTAATGATGTTTTGATATATTATTCTTGTAAAAAGTTTTAATGTCCCACTACTTTTCGTACATGTATGCAACGAATTATGTCTAAGGGATTGTACAAGACCTACAAGAGGTCAAGTACACTTTGTGAAGATCTAAAAACATCCTATCTTCTAGGGTGTACATGCGGGTTATGACACATATTCACTCGGTGAAATACATGTTCTCATAGAGTAAGTTCAATCACGTAAAGGCATATAATAAGGTACCATATCTAAGTGATTACCTAAGCATAATTCACCTACATAATATGGGTGTTTTAAAGATGCCACTCCATGGTCGATAAGGATAGCTCAATGATTTTTGTAGAGATGGTTTTATGTCATTCCGGCCAACCTATCCCTAAGTCAAACATTCACACAAGAATGATACCATTACGACTGTCAACTTCAAGGATATCATAACCATGATTCTATATAGAAGGTTCCACGTATTAGTCATACTTAGAAAGGCACCATATTAGGTCTACCGATTCTAGAATTTCATTCAACATTCATCTATACACATACAAGACAAAGGTGCTTAAGTCTATTAAGTCAAGATATCCATATATCCATACTATCATGTATCAAGTAGAGGCATATAGTCTACCACACAAGTCACACAAATAACCATCATATCAACTATAGAACAATATTAAAGTATCATGTAGGAACAACAAAGTCTACCTAGCAAGATACACCAACAATAAAACAAGAGACATCACCCTAGTCTAGCATGATAACCTATAATAAATTATAAGAGCCCTAGTGAACCTTGAAGCTTAGTCTTCAATGGGGTCTTTGGGAAAAGAGAGAGAAAGTAGAGAGAAGGTTGAGAGAATTTCAGTTTGGAAATTATGGGGGTGTTAGGTTAGTTTTATGAGTTAGAAGACTTTATAGTCCTAAACAAAATCATTTTAACCGACCTTAGCCCTCAATTAATTAACCAGCTAATTATCTAACTTAACTCAAAACTTGACAGCAACTCAACCCTTAAACGATGGTTGCCCGTAGACGGGGCATCTATCAAACGACGATGCCGTACTGGAAAGCCATCGTTTTTGTCAGAGAGTGTGATTTGGAGAATATTTTTGAAAAACTAAATATGGACCTTCTACACCATTGACAGCCATTGACCCATCGATGTCTTGTCAGTTGGTCTTTCGTTTTCAATGTCAATTTGACAGTTTTGGGTCTAAATGTAGGATCCTCTCCAAGGAGCCTCAGGGCTGTCCTTTGAGAGTTTTGCCCAAATGTATTCACCCTAAACACACACTAATACATGTTTAGAACCTTTTTATCAAATTTCACTAAATTACAACTCTTAAAACCCCTTGAAACATGCCAAGACACACAAGCATCAATTTCACTAGTCTCTAGACGTCATGGTCGTTTCTTGACATATTGACTCTACATATTCCTACATAGTTTCAATAATTTAGTTTATGCGTGGAATCATTTTTTTAAGGTTTGGTTCATCATGTGAGGCTCTACATACGTCATGGAACTTCCGTAGTGTTATAACAATTGTTCATGAAAGAAAGCTTGTAGATATAAATCGGATTAGATTATAATATATATTGTGTAGAATGACTACAAAAGATTCAAGTTTAACCTTTATTATGATATATGACTTGACTACTTGATAATAAATAATGTTATTAGAATGCCTTGAATCTAGGTATGAATCATATTGGTAAGAACTAAAGCTTAAAAATTAGGCTTGTAATCATGAGTGTTAATATTAAGGGCTTTGAATGTAAATCTAATATGTTGAATTAGAAATATTTAAATATATAATGTGATAGATGCACTTTAAACAGGGATTGGTTATCAAGGACATCCTTCTATAAGTCATGGATCAAATAGTACTTAATAAGCTATCTTGTGTGATGTATGTTTAACAACGACTTAATATTGTAATGATATGGAAGCTTTAACCTAGTTGAGTCGGGCTTACAAGATCAAAACCCTGCTAAATTACTTTTAAAAGCCTTATACACAACCAAGAACCCATATAAGCCATTAATCACATATTCCTTAAGACAAGACCATATCCAGCACAAGACTAACATCACCAAGTAAAGTCAAGTGAACATGTGTAATAGCATATTTGAGTACATAACCAAAATAACTCTAATATCATGTTATAACAACAAATCATGTACAATAGTTCATAACATCACAACGTATACAAGACCCTTACTCATAACCCACCATCAAGTCTACAAGTGCAATGACCAAGTAAAGTCCCATAACCTCACTCAACTAAGTAAACCAAACAAAGGATCTCAAACAATGCCTAACTTCACATAACATAGCATTAAGAGTATTCATCATCATATTTAGCAATATAGACCAACATCATGTTCATAATTGAAACTAACATTATAATGACTCTAAAACGGCATAGGTGAAACTAGAGCCTAACGAGTGTGTCATGAGGTCTTAAGGTCCTAAAATGTTCTATAATGATGTTAACGTACAGTGTCTAAAGTTTGGTAAAGTTTTCAGGTTAAACGTCGAAAAACGTCCATGAAGTTTGAAAGGTTTGCCTTGAAACGTACTTGTGTGTCTTAGTGTGTTTCGTCAAGTTTTACGTGTTTGTTTTTGATGAAATTGATGTGAGATGTCCTTGAAGTGTATATGATCGTATTTTAGTTGGAAACATCCGGGGAAAAATCCTCAAGGACCAACCAAGGTTACCTTGAGGAAGGACCCAACTTGTGACCCAAGGCTGTCCATACCAACCTCACCTACGAATGACATCGACGCCCAGTAGGCTAATCGACGCCTCGTAGGTGGGAGGTGTAGGTGAGGACTTAGCCTAGGAAGCTTAATCTTCCAAGTGTAAGTATCTGAATCCATCGACGGCTATCTAGGATGTCCCGTCTATGGACCTACGTCCCATCGATGGGCAACTATCGATGGTGTCTGCATTTGTCGCAGGCTCTTTGTTAAGTGTAGGGGTGAATTGGTAAATTCACTCCACGTCCAAATAAATATTTGGGCGATTTCTTAAGGGTTGTTTTTGTATTTTAAGTGGTTTATGATCTTAACAACTTATATGAATTCACTTGAAAAATCAAAACCCCAAATCCCAAAAAGAACTCTCTAGATTTCCATTGAAGCTTGAAGGGAGAGTGGTGTTTGAATATTGAAGCTTCAATTCTCCATCAATTCTTCTCAATTTTTATTGTATAGAATAAATTAAGGTATGGCCTTCAACCTTGAATCACTCTATTGATTTCATGTGTAGTTTACTTTGGGCTATTAACCGATGAAGGAATTATGTTAAAGTCACGTGTAGGCTATCTTAGATTGATAAATTCATATTGAATTGATTTGGATTCATTGTGTATTATGATTTTTTGGATTGAATTGGTGATCATGGCCATGGGTAAGGGCCTTTGGGTATTGTGTTGGTTGATTTGGCTATGGATTGAAGTTGTGAGAGTGGATTGGTGGTATGCTTCCCTAACTCTCTTTATATTATGTAACTCAAATCTTGAATTATGTTAATTATTTGTATGTTCCACTTATGGTAGCGGTGCTATGTGCTATACTTGGGAATTATGTTGCCTTGTCAACATTACTTTATGAGCTATGATGAACATGGGCATGTCGGCATTACTTATTAAATTGTGATAGCTTGAGTAGTTGATTTATGTGATGTATGATCATATCTATCTACATGAGAGAAATATGAAAGTATGTGTTCTTCTATTGATATTAGGTGATCATATTAGACTATGACTATGTTCTTATGTGTGTAGTCTTAGGGTTCATGCATGATTCTTCTTAATTGGTTATATGAGTCTTGTAATGGTTATGTTGATGGTTTTATAGTAGTGTATAGGGTGACCTATAGTTGACTTGGTTGTTTGTATGTGCTTCTTGAAAGGTATGCTATATGTTATAAGGTAAGTACGTGTGTGTCTTGTTTAGGTAGACTTGTGTCCCTTATTTAATACATTTAGAATGTGAATGTGGATTCTTTACTTAGTATGCTAAAGATCCTTAGACTTGTATGTGTGATTGACATGTGACCCTGAACATAGTGAGAAGTTTAATTATGTGGAACCTCCAACCTAGATGGAACGTTATGATATCCTTGAAGTTGAAAGCCGTAATAGTACCCTTTTTGTGTGAATGATGGACCTAGGGTTTATTGCCTGGAATGACATGAAATAATCCTTTGGAAAATCATTGAGCTATCCTCTTAGCCATTGTAGGTAGCCTTATTGGACCTTCTTTGGTAAGGTGTAATGTCATTGGGTTGTGAACTAGATATGGAACCTCTTCATATGCTCCTTCATTGTGCTACTCTATGAGAACAAAGGCTAGCACCGAGATAGTATGCTTTGGAAGTTGCTCTAATTAAGATTACATTAGAGAACAAGGAAACCCTCGATATTACTTAACCATGTGCCTACATGGGATGTGTCCTAGTTCTATCATTGGCGAGTAAAACAACCCTCCCTCGGAGTAGGTTCATGACTCCGGATTCAATGCAAAGCTTGTATGGTCTATGTAGGTTATTGCCTATTATAATCATGTGGGATACATACTACTGTTAGATAAGTTCTAAGAAGTTTAGGTAGTGGAACGGGACGCTACCTATATATTGCACGACTAGGCTTGGAAGATGTTAGTTTGTGAGTCCCTAGGTCTTTCTAAGACCATTATATGGGAGTCCTTGATTGTTGAATGTCTCTTATATAAACTAATGGAATTAATGACATAAGTTAAGGGTATGTCTAGTTAAGGATTGCCTAGTTAAGGCTTGGAGGGAGTATATGAATGGTCTCTTCATGTCTCACTTAGGGAAGTGTTACGTAGTAACTCTAGATATGGACGTTAATTGATGATATAGACATAATCTAATCATAGGTAGTTGTAAGGATTATTTATGTAATCTTGGAGAGGGTGTATGGGTGGTCTCCCCTTGAATTAATCAAGTAAGTCTTATTATAGCCTTAGGGAGGACAGTGTCATACTATATGCTATTATGTGTTATAAGCTCACTATAAGTTCACTGTGTTGTCACAGTAAGGTCACTGTAAGTTGCATTAAATTTACTATAACTTGTTAAGTGTTCTAAATTTTATGTTTGGTGTTTAAATGTTATTCTTATGCGTATATTATGAAGTTTTAATAAAAAGGAGCATGTTTATAATATAACTGTCCTTTTCTCATGATTTTATGCATTATGTCATACTTAGTATATGTGTTTGTACGAATTCTATACTTTTTGTCTATCTGCAAAGGTGTGGTAAATAGGTGAGAGATATCTTGAAGCAAGCTTGGAATCTAGTTATAGTTAAAGCAAATTTGGGGTATGTCCTCACTCGATTCGAGGACATTGTCATATTTAGACTTCTTTTATTGAAAGTATTGTAATAGAAAATAGATTTCTATATTCGATTGTATGGGCCATGTCACAACTATTCTTGAGTCTAAGATTGGCATATGATGAGACTTAGCTATGTTCCTGATGTTTTCTATGAAAGATATTTAAAGTATTATTTCATTTGAAAAGATTTAATTCCGCACTACTTTTCATACATGTATGCAATAAATGATGTCAACGGACTTGTACAAGACCTTCGAGAGGTCAAGTATGCCATGTTGCATAGTGAGATCACCATTTCTTCTAGGGTGTACTCTTGGGATATGACAAACATCATATAGGATCATCAACATGTATAGTAAACATATGCATAACATTTGCTTTGTAACAACATGAGAACCACCTTCTAGGACTTCCATTAAGCTCAATTAGTGCAATGTATAGGTAAAACCCCATACCCCTACCTAGACTAAGTCAAACCCCCTTAAAACACCCTAGCTAGTGTTCACTTTATTAATTCATTTTACTTTCAGGAACACTTGCCTTAACCGACATAGACCATATGAGCTAAATGTGGAATCCGGTGTCATGAAACCGTACACCGAAAGAAGGTGGTCTACTAACAAAAGTAATACAAGCATGAACATAGCATCTATGTGGATCCACTAGCTAGTAATCCTATTGGGGCAACATAGTTCAAGAACTAGGAGACATAGTTGAGACCCTCTTTATTCCTTTGGCATTGTAGTCTCTATCTCATGAGTATATAGTGAACATATTCCCTAATTGGGAAGCGACACTCCTCAGTACTAGTTCACTCGGTTCTAAGCTAGTGTCCCTTTTGAAATGTCATTAGTCTTCAAAAGTAGTCATTATCTCATTAGCAATGGCATGCAAATATCCTTTCATTTCAACCCTCATATATGAGATTAACACATTCTGATCAGAATATCATAGTAAGGCTCATAGGTAATTCATAACCAACCTTAAATCATTATATCTTAATCATAATCTCACAATTCAGATAATCAAGACATTTCAATTGCATCATCATACCAAAACATATTTAATGTAATCACAAGATGTGCTTCAATTGAACTTCATCATCAAGTACAAGCCATCACAATTGAAGTAAAAGTTTAAGATCAAAAGGTCTTACCATTTCTCCTTCTAAAGCCATTATTCATGTTCTTACCATCAACCAACAAATTTCATCCAACAATATATATAACAAAGACATACAATAGTAATGTATACAATAACTAAGTCAACTCTATCATCACTATCCAAGTTAATTCAATTCATAACCTAAGTTTTGGGGAGAAGGGTTCATCATGAATTATTCAAGAAATAGTTTCAATATCAATAATAGATGAACCTAGGCAGTCCATGAATGAATTAGAATAGTAAAGACAAGTCTAACAATCAATCCATTCTTCAATTCCAATCACTTCATAAGCAAGATCCGAGATTTGTGGGAAATTTGGGGAAGGACATGATTTACACGAAATTCCATCAATTTACATCAATTACTCAACAATCTACACTTTATTAGCCATACGTAATCACAATTTATCGTAATGAATCATCAATTTCAAGTTTATATGAAAACCCATTTGTAGAAAAAAAAAACCTAAGACTTGGGTGATTTAGATAAATAGACCTCTTCGTGAAAGAAATCCCAAGAGTGAAGAACCCATACCTTAATTAAGTTTAATCCACGAAATTCAAGTGAAGTCCCAAAGAAATTGGTCTTCTTCTTCAATCTTTCTTTTTCCTTCAATGGATGTTGAATAAAGAGAGGTGAGAGCTTTTGGGTTTGGATTTGGGTCACTGAATGTGAGGGCAATCTGATAGAAAATCAATATATAGGCCTTCCATGAAATACTTAAATGACCCCTCACTTAAGTTGATATTTTCATGAAGTCAAACTTGAATTCCAAATTTCAGATTTTTATCGGGGAGAAAGTTTACGTCGTGGAGCCGTTCTCGCAACATGTTTTAAATTAATTTTTCGATACAGTAGAGTCCTCTACGTGCCCACAACACAGACCAAGAATTTTTGTCCATGGGGGACCATGTGCGCGACGCGGACCAACTCCACCTATGTTCAATTTCTTGCTTTGCCAAGGTTGGGGTCCCTTCGTGGACCCCTAGAGCGACCCTCGGGGATAGGGGGGTTGGACCTGGACTTTTCGACCCTGTATACTTCACTGTATCTAATTAAAGTCTTTTTACAAGTTTTAGACTTCATATGAAACTCAAAAACCTTGACCAAACATAAGGACGTCTACTAGTTCAATTTCACTAGTTTTCGGACGTCTCGGTCTTTCGTTGACACCTTTCCTCTAATACATCCTAACTAGTTTCAATACATTAAATTAGGCTTAGATACAATGTTTCATGTCTTGGTTAATCATTTGAGGCTATATACTAAGTCATAGATTTTTGGAGTATAACATTATCCCCCCCCCTTTAGGAACATTCGTCCCCGAATGACACTCAAATCTTCTTGAAAGGAAAGGATAGACTCAATACTAGCAGCCCAACAACCAACAAGAGATAAAATTATCATGAGTCACAACTCATGGAGTAGTTTACAACTCCATTGAACACATAACATCATGGCATTTACGCATAGCAATTCAAAACATCAATTACTATATATAAGAGCTCAACATCACAACATGAGCAACTACCTTCTAAACAACAACATGAGGTAAACATAGCATAAATAGTCACTTATGCAAAACGTCCTTTCAAAACACATCAACATGCTCAATACCATTTCCTGAAGGCAACAATATACAAAATACACAAATAAGTGCAAGTTAACACAAAAAGCGTTTTTCATGAAAACTCATTTTGACATAAACTTTTATCAAAATACGCACATACTTAGGAAAAAGACAAATTCCTATTGTTCATTTATGTAAATTCTAGCATAATCCTCCGTCGAATAAATAGACCTAACAGGGTTAAAGTGAGCGGATTTCGTCGACCTATCCACAACCACCCATATTGAGTCATTTTGCCTTGTAGTCTGAGGCAAACCAACTACGAAGTCCATATTAATGTTTTCCCTCATCGAAGTGAGAACTTTTATTTCTTGAAGTAAGCCACTCGGTTTTTGGTGCTCGGCTTTCACTTGTTGGCAATTGGACACCTAGAAAAAAATTCCGCTATATACATTTTTAAGCCATCCTACAAAAATACTTTTCTAAGGTCATGGTATATTTTAGTAGAACCCTGATGAATATAATAACGGGACCCATGAGCTTCCAAAAGAATCCTATTTCTCAAATCATCGACATTGGGCACAGACAACCTCTCTTGGTACCTCAAAACACCAATTCCCCCTAAGGTGAATAACTAATTAATCTTACTAAGACCGATTCGTTTAACTCCGTCAATGATGGATTAACGTGTTTCTTAGAGTTCACCTCAACCACTAAAGACGATTCGTAGATATGATGGACCGTATAACCACCATTGGGCGAATCTTCCAATCGAACACCCAAACGAGCAAACTCATGAACATCTTTAACTAGGTCTTTGTTGGATTCTTCCACATGATACACACTACCCATGGTCATATGACTTAGATCATCCGCAACAAAATTGGCCTTGCCGGGGTGGTAGAGAACACCCATGTTGTAATCTTTCAACAATTCCAACCATCTTCTTTGTCGAAGATTCAACTCCTTTAGGGATCATCTTGAAAGCCTATAGACAAGAAATTATACGACCTCTACGAAATGAGTTTCCACCCTTCCACTTTAAGATGGGTTCATTAGGAAATTTTGAACTTGACTACTCTTATTATAAAATCTATGGACGCAAAACAAGCATGCAACCATTCCATTCCCAAATTGACATCAAATCTAACATGTCAAGTTTTACAAACTAACTAGAGTATCTATAATGGACAACATTATAGGACAATCCCTAAATACTCTTTGTGTAACTACCGAATCACACACTTGGGTAGACACCATAAAAGTTTCATTTAAGATATCGGGCAATACATCAAATTTCCTAGCTACCAAATAAGTAACAAAAGACAAAGTAGCATCGGTATCAATTAACGAATAAACATTAATAGAGAAGACTTGTAACATACTAGACACCAGATCTGGAGATCTCTCTCGTTCATCCCTAGAGCGGAGAGCATAAAAGTGATTCTTCCTCGGAATGTGTGCATTAGAACAACTTGATTGGGCTTGTCCACTCCATTTCTCTTGAACCCTTACATTTGGCAATCACTCAACTTGTGGCCCCTCTTACCACAACCAAATCAATTTCCCGTTCCCACCAAACATTAACCAAAATGCTTTTTACCACACTTGGTACAAGTACGTCTTTTAGTTGGTGAATTTCCACTTCCTCCTTTTTGGGACTTAGGATTAGACACCATATAATCACTAGCCGTAGGAAATTTAGAAGGAACTTGATTGGATAACCTTTTCCTAAACAAAGGCTTGTCTTGAATTTCCAACTTTCCTTTATAAGAATCACCTTCATATGATTTTGCCCTCTTGGTATCTCTATTATTACTCCTTAGTCTAGTCTCTTCCACTTGTTGAGCATGAACCATCAAACGAGAGATATCAATATTGTCATGAAGCATAGCCGCATTACATTACTCTACCAAGTTTTTGGACACTCCCGTCACAAAGCGACTCATCTCATCCCTTGGGTTACACACCAAATATGGATCATACTTAGACAATTTAGTAAAATTCAAGGAGTAATCAAGCACATTCATACCTCCTTGATGAAGGTTGATTAATTCTTCCACCTTAGCTTCCCTCTTCTCTCTAGGAAATAACCTATAAGGGATAGCCCTCTTGAAGATCTTTAGAGTGTCCGGAACACCTCTAGGCACCCTATTGTCCCTCCATTGTGTATAATATGTTTGGGCCACATCCTTGAGTTGCTAGGCTGCCAACTCGACCTTCTCATTCAAAGTCACAACCATACCAAACAAGACTTTGTTGACCTCATCGAGAAAATCTTGGGGGTCTTCACCCGCTTTTCACCTGAAGAACATAGAAGGGTTCATCCTAGTAAAGTCTTTCAAACGAGAAGCCATAGTGCTAACATGATGGGGCACATGAGGTCTAACTTCCTGATTCACTTGTGTCATCATAACTTGTACTTGAGAAGTTACTACATTAGCTTGACAGGTCATGGATTGAGCAAAGTTGAGAAAAGCCAACCATATCTCTCCATCCGTCATAGGTGGAGGAACAAACAAAACTTGATCACCTATAGGAACTTTCTCTAGAGGAAGCACTTGATTGTCTTGCGGAGGAGCTTGGTTTATATTGGAAGGAGCTCCCACATTAGCGATCCCTTCTTCGGCCCGTCTTGAGGCTGCCCTTCCAGTATTCATACCTATAACTAGAATAAGAGCTTTAGGTGAAAAAAACACATAAAGTAAGACTCTAGAGGCACGAGCTTTGAATTACATGAAGATGATAGTTTCATAAGCATCACATAGTCTCTCATTCATAAGTGTCGCAGGCTTCATAATTACGAATAATAATCTACATAGACATGGTTTACTGAGACATCGATCCTAGGGATATTCAACCTCATGATCTGATACAAAGTTTGTCACATAATGGGAGCACAACCTATATGTAACTGGCATCGGCGTCCTCTAAGAGGACTAAGACTAGCCTCTTAGCATTCTTCATTACATTTCATAGGTTAAAAAGTGTGGAAAATTAAAACTTTTCATATACATCTAAGTATTGAGGTTTACATCGACCTCTCGCTTACACATCATATATACATAGGTAGTTTACTTAGACTCCTCACATAAAAAGCTTAAAATAATGTAAATAAACAATTTAGGAAGTTTTAGAGTCAAGATATCAAGAAACGTCAATGACGTCCAGAAGCTAGTGCACTTGAACTAATAAAACGTCCTTAGATTTCGTGAAGATTTGGAAGTGTATAATGAAGTATAAAACACGTAGAAAGCCTTTAAATAGGTAAAATGAAGTATATAGTGTTGAAACATCTAGGTCTGACCCCCGATAATTGACCTAGGGGTCCACGAGGGGAACACAACCTTCGCCAAGCAAGGTGCCAAAGGCAGCATCCAAATGGCATATGATGAAGTGTCTCCATGTCGCAGACATGGTCCCCCATGGTCCAAAATTCACAGTCCACATCGCGGGCACGTAGTGGACTCTACTATCTCAAAAATTAATTTGGAAAATCTTGCGGGAATGACTTAGCGACACAGACTTGTTCCCTAACGAAAATCTGAAATTTGGAATTCAAGTTTGACTTCATTAAAAGGTCAACTTAAGTGAGGGGTCATTTCGGTATTTCATGGGAGGCATATATATTTATTTTTTATCAGATTTCCCTAACATTCACTCACTTAAATCGAAACCCAAAAGATCTCACCTCTCTCTACTTTATCTCTCTATTCAACCTCCATTGAACGAACAAGAAAGCTTTAAGAAGAAGACCAATTTCTCTAGGATTTCACTTGAATTTCATGGATTAAGCTTCATTAAGGTATCAGTTCATCACTCTTGGGATTCCTTTCCCCAAGAGGTCCTCTCAAAGCTTATTTCTAAATCACACAATTCTTAGGGTTTTCTTCTAAAAATGGATTTTCTTATAAACTTGAACTTAATAATTTATTATGATAAATTGTGATTACCCATGTCTAATTTAGTATTTTGTTGAATAATTGATGTTGATCAATGGTAATTTCGTGTGGATCATGTCCTTTCCCCAATTCCCCCAAATCTTGGATTTTACTTGTGAATTGATGGGAATTGAAGAATGGATTGATTGTAAGAATTGTCTTAACTATTCTAATTCATTCATGGACTGTCTAGGGTCATGTATTGTTGGGATTGAATCTATTTCTTGAAGAATTCATGATGAACCCTTCTCCCTTTCACCTGGTTATGAATTGAAGTCAATTCAGGTAGTGATGATACACTTGACTTAGTAGTTGAATAGATTCCTATTGTATGATGTTTTTACACCTTTTGTTAGAGGAACTTTGTGTGTCAATGGTAAGACCATGAATGATGGATTTGAATGATCTTTGGTAGACCTTATGATCCTAAACCTTTACTTCAATTGTGATTGCTTCTACTTGATGATGAAGTTCAATTGAAGTATTACTTATCATTGGATTAAGTAGGTGTTTGTATGATGATGGAATGGAAATGTCTTAACCATATGAATTCTGATATTATGATTATGGTGTATTGATATAAGGTTTGTTATGAATCCCTTATGCTTCTTACTATGACATGATGATGCTAATGTGTTAATCTCACATATGAGGTTGTATTGAAAGGATGTTCTCATGCAATTGCTAATGAGCTAATGAGTATGACTATACAAGGGGTTCGACTACTATGACCTAATCTAAGTTATAATTGTTAAAGAAAGACTTAAAGGCATTTCAAAAGAGACTCTAACTTAGCACCGAATGAACCTATAGTGAGGAGTGTCCCTTCCCATGTAGGCAAGGTAGGTTCACTATTTTACTCAATAGATAGAGATTACAAGAGGGTCTCAAACATGTCTCGTAGTTCTTGAAATATGTTGCCTCCACATGAATACTAGTTAGTGGATCAACCTAGATGCTATGTTCATATTTAATACTACTTTGGCATGTAGAACACCTTTTTAGGGTGTAGGGTTTCATGACACCGGATTTCACAGTTAACTCATGTGGTCTATGTAGGTTAAGGCAAGTGTTCCCGAAAGTAAACTGATGTAATGAAGTGACACTAACTAGCGTGACCTAAGGGGTTTTACTTAGTCTAGGTAGGGGTATGAGACTCTACCTAGTCATTACACTAGTTGACTGTGAGGGAAGTCCTAAAAGGTGTTTCCCAAGTCCTTATAAAGTAAATGCTATACATATGTTGACTATTCATCTAGCTGATGCTATATTATGTTAGATTCACTTTTGAACATTCTATTGGTCTATATTGATAAAATGATTATGACTACTCTTATTTCTCTGTTATGTGAAGTTAGACATTTCTTGTGATACTTTTTTTGGTTTACTTGGTTGAGTGAGATTATGGGACATTACTTGGTCATTGCACTTGTAGACTTGATGGTGGGTTATGAGTAATGGTCTTGCATATGTTGTAATGTTATGAAATCTTATACATGCTTTGTTGTTATAACATGATGTTGGAGTTATTTTGGTTATGTACTCAGCTATGCTATTGCACATGTTGAATTGAGTTTACTTAATGAAGTGGGTCTTGTGTTGGATATGGTTTTGTCTTAAAGAATATGTGATTATTGGTTTATATGGGTTCTTGGTTGTGCATAAGTCTTTTAAAAGTAACTTAGCATGGTTTTGAACAAATGTCCCCCTTTAGCATGATTTCAATAGTTTTATGTGCATAGGCCCATAATTAGTACAAGTGGTGTACTAACCAATAATTCTACTTTTTTTCCAAACATTATATGTCCCGGTCGTTGAAGAGGTTGTGGTCAATTTGCAAGAAAGACTTTGATTATTTCTCCAAGTGTGGGTGCCTTTTCCTATTCTACCTATGTTACTTCGTATAGTCCAAGGACATTCATTTCACTCTTATTGTTCAAGACATTGTTGTAATCCCTAAGTGGAAATTATACATTTGTGTAAGGCCTATGACCGAATTGTTCTATTACGTTTTAGATGGTTTTAAAGGAGACATCCCTATTAAGACTATATTTTGTATATTGTATGTGTGGCATAAAAGTAGAACACTATGTAAGCTTCTATGAGAAGAGTCTTGTTACAATTTGAAAATCTAAGACGTATTCTAGGGACTAACATAAGTATCAAAAGGATTAGACTCTCTTTTGAGGTGTATTTTAGTGTATATTAAGTCATTTAGGAAGTTTAGAAATCAAAACGTCAAAGAACGTCCATGATGTCCGGGAAACTAGTTCATGGAGGTACTAGTGTGCCTTAGCCTATTTGACTCAGTTTTAGGAGTTGGAAAATGATGAAAATTTGTGGAAGGGTGTGTAACACGTACTAGAGTTAGTTCATAGTCGAAACGTCCGGGCACATCTTCCCAAGGACAAACCAAGATCCCTTGAGGAGGACCTCTTGCGATTTGGCAAGAAGCTGCCTAAGGCAGTGATCACAGATGAGTGCAATCGACAAAATGTGGACCAATCGATTGGGCATTGATGGACACCGTCGATGGTCACTTAGCCAAATCCATGAGATGCCTGTTTTCCAAAGTCTCTGAACTCATTGACGGACCAACAGGACTATTTGTCCTTGGTCCGTCGGTTGGTACACGGGGCGTGGACAGGGAGTCGTCTGTAAGGGTGTGATTTTGCTGCACATTTCTAATTAATTCATTTTATTATTTATCTTAGTTAGGAGGTTATTTAGGGGTCATGGGAGGTCTAATTAAGTTAATTTACAACCAATATAAAGCCCCTAAGCTAATTAGACTAACCTAAGCTCTCATAATTTCCCAAAACCAAACTCTCTGAAGTTGAAGAAATCCATAGAAGACAAGGTCAAGGTGGGTTCTAGGGCTGTTATCACCAAGATTTCTCAATAAATATCCATCATACAATTAAGGTATGGGATTCTTTTCTGCTTTGCGACTACTTTACCCAAAGGGTTCCATCAAATTGGTTTCAAAAGTATGAAATTCAAGTGGGTCTTTTCCAATCTCGAAATTGATCATGTGAATTACTTTGTCTATGATTTCTTTTGGATATTATGTATTTATTAAAATGTATTCTAACTCAATTATCCTATTTCTTGATGGATTGTTCTAGTTTGTAGAAGATGACCTATTCCCCTTAACCCTAGGTTGTGATCTTAATATGAATTGTGTAATATTGGTTCAATTGACTTGGTTATTAGTTGAATTACTACTAGATGATCTGATTGTATTAATTATGAATATATTAAGATGAATTGTAGTCCAATTATGCTATTTCTTGGGAAATTGATCTAGGTTATGAAGTATGTTATTAATTTGACCTAAGTATCTTATCTTAAGCTATGAACTAGTGATGAATTGCGATGTACTAATTCAATTGGCCTTGTTATGATGTTGTATTTTAAGTGATTATATTACACCATATTGGGTTGATTTAAGGTTTGATGGGAATACCTTGATGATGAATTATGAAGGAGGCTTGGTAAGTCTTGTGATCCATATTTTTTACTTCAATTATGGTTACTTGAGATTAAGTGATGATGTTGCATTGAAGTATATCTTGTATTAGGATTGATAGGATTGGTATGATATTCAATTGAAACATCTTGAATATGGTTGTGAGGTTGATTTAATGTAAATGTTATAAGGATGGTGATAATTACCAATGTGCCTTATCATGAATGATGATTTAAATGTGCTAACCTTACTAATATTAATTGTAATGGAAGGATTTACACCGATGTAATTTTTATTAATCTATGATGATGATGATTATACAAGGATTACACCGTATGACCTACAATAAATTATGATGATTAATAAAGATATTAAAGACATTTCAAAAGGGACTCTAGCTTAGCACCGAGAGAACTTGACATTGGGAGGTGTTGGATTTCCATAAAGAAAGATTCACCCTATAGTTCCATGAGATGTTGACTCCCCTATGAGGGATACTCACCCTGTGGATTCTCATGAGAGGATGCTCCAATTGCCAAATGGCATGTAGAGAGTAAATACCTATCTCTTAGTTCCTTAAACTATGTTACCCCCACAGGAAGACTAGCTAGTGGATCCACCTAGAAAGCTATGTTTATGTTTAGTTCTACTTTGGCCGGTAGACCACCTTCCATCGGTGTAAGGTTTTACAACACCGGATTCCACACCTAGCTCTTTTGGTCTAAGTCGGTTAAGGTAAGTGTTCCCTAAACTAAAAATGAAGTAATGAAGTACAAAACCAACTAGGGTGACTTAACAGGTTTTACTTAGCTTAGGTAAGGGTATGGGACTCTACCTATGCCTTGCACTAATTTTCCTTGAGGGAAGCTTTAGGAGGTTATTCTCATATATGAATATATTTATAATAGTACATGTTATTTATATGATGATCTTACTCATTGATGATACTACATGATTATTGGTTTCACTTATGAACATGTGTTGATGTCTATTTCTAATGTATGATGATATGTACTCTTAAAATGTTATGCTATGTGAAGTTGGATATTAGTCATGGTTCTTGTTGGGTTACTTGATAGAGTGAGGTTATGGGTCTCTGTTTGGTCATTAAACTTGTTCACTTAATGAGGGTTCATTGGTAATTGTCTTGCTTTGATTATGTTCAAATGAACTCTTGTCTATGATTGATGCTACTATAACTTGATGATAGAGTTGACTTGACTATGTATTCAATTATATGATATGCATGTTTGCTTGGCTAGCCCTAGGATTGTTAGTCTTGTGATGTAAATTCTTTTTACTTAATGAACTTGTCGTATTGTTTGGTATGGTCTTCTTAAATATGCATAAGGCTTTCTAAATGTAAAATAACATGTTTTAATGAAATGTCCCATTTTAACATGATTTGATAACATGCATATGGTCTCATACTTAGTACAAGTTGTTTACCAACCCATTTTCTCCCTTTTCCCCCAACATTTTAGGTTCCGGTCGTTAAAGGGCTTTTGAGACGACTTTGAAGAACACTTGGAAATTCTCAATCATCCAAGTGGGTAGGTCCTCACTTTCCCAGGGCAATGCCAATATCAAGATTATGAAGTTGTGTTAGTTTTAAGACTCGTATGTTCTTCCCTTTTTATTTGAGTACTAATTGTATAGCCTATATGTGGCTCTTTTACATTGATGTATGGCTAGGCCCAAATTGTTATAATATTGCTAGATGGTTATGATATGAGACATCCATTTGAGACTATGTTATATCTTATATATCTATGTGAAATAAAAGTAGAAGAATATGCATTCTTCATATATCAAGGGTCTATGTATACTCGATACGAATTTATTATGTGTATGTAGAGGTCTATGTAAACCTCAATGTAGAAGAAATGAAACGTTTTAAATTTTTCTGCATTTTTACCTATGAATGTAATAATGTAATCTAACAGGCTACTCTTAGTCGTCAAACTTGGTATCAGAGAATGAGGTTGAACATCTTAGATTTGATGTCTCTCTAAACCACTTCTATGTAGATTCTTACTCATAATTGTGAAGCGCGCCACACTTATGGATAGGAACATGTATAGTGTTTAGGAAACTCTCTCTTTTCTTGGAAATTGAATATTATGCCTCTTGAGTATACTTATTTTTTGCTATCACCTAAACCTTGTATTTTCATTATAGGCAATGAATACTCAAAGAAACGCGACACTAAGATTTGTGAAAGAGGTTTCTAAATCGGTACTTCCTCCCCGTGGTGATCAAGTTTCTCCTCTTGAAGAAGATTGTAATGATGACGAAGTTCCGGTCAATCCTCCATCTTTGACGTATGGTCATAAAGTCTGCCCTTCTCCAAATAGCCCAAGACAATATTCACAAGCTCAAGCCGTCACTACACAAGTCCAATCAATGACGGCCCAAGCTAATCGGGAGGTTGTACCTGAGAAAACAAAAATGTTGGCAGCATGGCCTCTCATTTGAGGGATTTTACTAAAATGAATCCTCCTACTTTCTATGGGTCCAAGGTTGAACAAGACCTCCAAGAGTTCATTGATGAAATCTACAAGATCCTTTATGCTATGGGGTTGACTACTAGTGAGAAGACCGAGTTAGCCACTTACCAACTCAAAGATCTGGCCCAAACTTGATACATCCAATGGAGGGACAATTGGCCTCTAATGGGTGGACTGGTGACTTGGGAAATTTTCAGAAGGCTTTTCTTGACTGGTTCTTTCCTAGGGAGAAGAGGGAAGACAAAGTGGTGGAGTTCAACAACCTTCGCCAACGAGGTATGAGTGTACTTGAATAATCTTTGAAATTTAGTAAATTGTCAAAATATTCTCCTTCTTTGGTTTCCGATCGTAGAGATGAAATGAGCCGCTTTGTGATGGGAGTGTCGGATGACTTTCAAGAGGAATGTCATTCGGCTATGCTACACGACAATATGAAAATTTCTTGTCTTATGGTTGATGCTCAACAAGTGGAAGAGGCAAGGGCTAAGATAAAGAGTAGAGATGCTAAGAGGGCAAGATCTTTTGATGGTGGTTCTTCAAAGGGTATGCGTGATATCCAAGACAAGCCTAGGTTCAAGAAAAGGTTCTCTAATCAAGTTCCTTCTAAGTTCCCTAAAGCTCGTGATGATAAAGTGTATAAACCTAGGTCCAAAAAGGGAAAGAGTGGAAACTCACCAAATGAGAAGCCTACTTGTACCAAGTGTGAAAAGGGTCATCTTGGTTAATGCTTAAGTTGGAACGGGCAATTGTTTTGGTTGTGGAAAGAGTGGCCACAGGGTTAGGGATTGCCCTAATATAAAGGGTCAAGACAATGGTGGTCTTTCGTAAACGCACGGAAGCATCTCTAATAATATCGTCTCAAAAACCATGTAACTTTGACATGAATGAAAGCACTGGGACGCAGCCCACATAAAATTTAAAATGTAAAGAAAGACACAAAGGAACATAAAGGTTCGTCCTTGAAGCTATGAGGTCTCACCAATTTTTCTCTTCTTGGAAACCTTGAAAACTCTACCCTTCAAGAAACTCAATCTTCTCAAGACCCTACATGGACAGCATGTAGGAAATATGTGTTAGTACGATATGTACTAAGTATGGAAACTGCATACCAAATATAAGATATCTCAAAGGGCTAGTCAATAATAGACATAATCATAAGCGATAAAGACACAAGCATATCATGAATATCATAACATAATAAAGCATCATAAATCATATCAAAGTTCATACTGACTTACTTACTTGTCCATCTTACTCAAGTGAACTACACTGCAAGCTACCTCCAAGTATACTTGTGCAATGCTAAGGTAGCATCCCATACTACTACCAAAGCTAAGTACCTCTCTTTGGTAATTCATGATCATAATCCACTATCATAATTAAGACCTATTTTCTTCATACTAAAGAGTACTATACTCTTGTTGTCATCTCAAAACATGCTTGTACAATGTACACAACCCATACTACCATACATACTAAGCCTATCTGGAAACCCATCCTTAATACATTCACCCTCCAAAGCTTCTTTATTACTTAACTTCATCTACTAAGATTATTTAATATTTAGTTTACTATACTAGGAAAGGCAACTCTAGTCCAATCCTATCTACAATATCTTCGACATTAGTGACCCTAGGTTATACCTTGTGCAATGCACTCATGATGTCCCACACAACCATTTATCTTTTAAACATTACTAGATACTTCTGTAAGTATTTCTAAGTTCCTTAATCATATGGATCCTACGAGATACTTTTTAATGTATGTCTTGATGCCTTAATGATGAAAACTATAAGATACCCCATGGGCATGTCAAAATTCATTCATACATTATGAACACTACGAGATACCCCTAGGGCATGTCTAAGTTCATCTACTGCTTTGAACACTACGAGATGCTTCTCAAGAACGTGTAAGTTCATAGGATATGGAGACTTAATTTTGAAACCTTGACCAATTCGTCCTAAAACAGCCTCCAATTTCTCTTCTTCATCAATGGTGGTTTTGGGAGAGAAAGGTTTTTGATTTGGAGTAAAGGGTATTATTGGCTATTGTGCTGATTAAATACTGTTCAAATACCTAAAATAACAGACAATAATTAATCCCTAAAGTTCCCAAAAGACCCCTTAAGTTATTGGACAATTTAACCAACTCAAATATGCTTATAAACGACGCAACCAAATATTGGCACTTACAGCGCATCGCTGAGGCATTTTTGATTCTTGGTTCAGGAAATTAGTTTGGGACAGAATGTTCAGTGATGTCCCCGCGTTGAAGGGAAAAAATTACCCTTTGCGTTATGTCTCCTCGTCGCAGAGATACTACCAGATCTAGGCTGCCCGGCAGCTTCACTGGTCTATGTTTGGGTCCTCCTCGGGGAGCCTTAGGCTGGTCCCCGGGGCATCGTTCTTGTACTTTTCGACCATTTTCATGTCAAGATATGCATAGGAACCACATATACTCAATTTAACCATAAAACCATACTCCAAAACTCCAATACAAAACACTACGAGACACTAGTTTTACTTCGACTATTTTCCGGATGTCTTGGACTTTCTTGGGTGTTTGACCTCCAAACATTTCCAAACTTTCTATACTATCTCTAAACAATATTATTAGTCATTTTAATACCTTATAAGATCATGACACACATGTGTTTCTAAAGTATTAAATGTTGTTCTTATGCTTATACTATGATGTTTTAATGAAAAAGAGCATATTTCCATTAAAAGTCCGTTAACATGATTTTTATGCATTCAGCCATACATAGTACATGTGTTTGTACTAATTACATACTTTCATCTATATATAAAGTGATTCATTCGTGAAGGTACTTTTGGGAGTGAAGCTTGTATTATAGGATCTTTCAAGCAAGTTTGAAATATGTCCTTATTTGACTCGAGGGCACAGACGTCTTTTGATTTATTTTTTGAAGCATTGTAATAGACAAAGTATTATTGTATTTCGATTGAATGGGCCTTGTCCAAAGTATATTTCGAGTCTAAGATTTTGATGATATGAGACTTAGTATTTCCTTTGGTTTATATGAAAGATATTTTTAAAGACTATTCAAATGTTTGTGAAATTTTTTAATTCCGCACTACTTTTCATATATGTATATGCAATGATGATGCGAAAGGGCTTGTAAAAGACCTCCTAAAGATCAAGTGCGCCCTGTTGTGATTGGACAGTGCCATATCTTCAAGGGTGTACCTCGGGTCGTAACACCTTATCTCCCTATTTTTGGACTCCTCAATTCGTTGTGCATACACCATGAGCCTAGAGATATCCATGTCATTAAGGAGAATTGTCGTACGACACTCCTTTTCCACAAAGCTGGACACTCCCATCACAAATTTGTTCATCTTAGCCCTAGGGTTGGCTACTATGGTTGGGGCATACTTAGAGAGTTGGGTAAATTTGAGAGTGTACTCTTTCACACACATTACCCCTACCATCTTATTCTCCCTCCACTCTAAGGGGAAGAATCTATATAGAAAATCCTCTTTGAACACCTCCCAATCAAATGGAATATCCCTTTAGGGTCTCTCATCTCTCCATTGCTCAAACAACACGTCAGCCACATCCTTGATTTGGTAAGGGGCTAGCTCCTCTCCCTATCTATGAGGGTCAAACACATTGCATCGACCACCTTGAACACCTCATCTTTAAATCTTTGTAGATATTCATCCACCTTAGTGCCATGAAAAGTAAGAGGGTTCATCCTCATGAAATCCCAAATCCTAGAAGCGGGAGTACTTGCATTAGGTTGAGGTCCACCTCATTAATTAGCTTGGGCAACAAAGTGATTAGTGACGACATGAGCGTGGGTCGTCATGATATGGGTCAAATTCATAAGGGCAGCCCTTAACTCCGCATTGGTCATAGCCCCATCAACATAGGGAACTTTAGGACCTTTGGGCATTGGTGGTATTTGGGGCAATTTAAGCCCTTTAGGTTCCGGAGGCACTTGAGGTCCTTGAGGGGAAACCTCCTCATTCACTTCCTCTTGGCCAACTATAGGGACTTGCTCACCACGGGGAGGGATCCTCTCATTAACCATTCTTCCCTCCTCCCTTATAGCATTTGATCTCCTTGTATTCATATCCTATAAACACAAGAGAAGAGGTTGAGAAAGACCTCTTTTAGAGATAAAATCTAAGGCACGACATTAGAATAATGAAGAAGGTGAAACTTCTATCGCCTTATAGCCTCTCACTCATGGGTTTGTCGTGACTAACACCGATGAACAAGACGCTACTAGACGTGGCTTGTGAGACTTTGGGCCCTAAACTATTTCCCAAAACTTAATGCTATGATACCAAGTTTTTCACGACCCGCAAGTACACCATAGAAGTTAGGGCAACCTTTAGGTAGGAAAAAGACGTACTTGACCATTCGAAGTCCTTGTACTAGCCTCTTAGCTATCATTTATTACATAAGGCATGAATAGTAGTATGGAATTAAAACATTTCACAATAAATAATAATAAGGAAAAAATCTTTTATAAATCCTAAAGGATAGTCTCATCGTCACAAGCCAAATTAAGTACACGAAATAAATATCTTAAAGATACGGCCCTTTACATTGAAAGAAATACATAAATAGTCTTGTACATGTCTAAAGGAAGAACTAAAGAAACATAGACTATGTCCTCGAATATATGAGGACATACCGAGTCTTGAAAGAGTCGATTGCCAAGCTTGCCTTCTAAACTTCCACTTGCTTCCAACCTAGACTTTTACGGTATATAAAAGCATGGGGTTAGTACAAACAATGTACTAAGTATGGCATAATGCAAAGACATGCAAAAGAGGACATTTTAGTAGATATAAGCTTCATGCAAATTAAGTAAAAAACTTTATGAATATAGAAGTAAGACAACATATAAGTCATCATTCTGCACATAGGACAAGTCTTCCATAATTTTAGCACAAAGGACCATGTTACAGTGAACTTCAGAGAACATTACAGTGAAACAAAAACATTACAGTGAACACAACCATCAACTCTAAGTGAACTCATTTCCTTAGAAGTTTCCCTAACAAAGGTTAGCCTAAGATTCGCTAAGGTAAGACATGAAGGGATCATTCATACAATTCCTTCAATACACACCTAAGAGATCCTCAAGACTACCCATTATATGCTTACTTCGCATGGGTAACAAGTCCACATACCTATAGCTAGACATTAAAGAAATATACTTGCATTTAAGAACTTCACCTAGGTGCCCTTCTCATGTGCACTTGAAATTAACACAAAGTGCAATGTGAGAGTAGCATCCCATACTACTACCCCCACAATGTGATCCTTGAGGATTCCATAAGATTAGGGACACTACATTCATCATTCATAAACTTCATTATACAAGACTTAACCTTAACATGCTTTCTTAACATTAGCCATTACATCACATAACTTCATTTTCATTACATAGAGACTCATTCATTCATTTCATATAAAGACACACCAAGACTTCGCTTTCAAGTGCCTACTCGTGCAATGGAATAGATAGCGTCCCATACCACCACCATCCCTAAGTGGTAACTCTTTAGAAGACTTAGTTCATTACATTTTTTGTGGGGGATAGCTTTAACCGACATAGACCATGAGAGATAGACATGGAATCCCGATATTAACCCCAATCGGATGAGGGATCCCAACTTTCCTAGGTTGGGGTCATTCTTATAGACTTTACATGGAACCTCCAATAGCTATTCCTATGTGGGTGCATAGTTAATGGATAAGGAGATTGCTTCTATGTAACTCACTCTCTACTCTTCTGGAGTACTCATCTCAAGAGGTACATTGGGTACAACATCTCTACTCACAACGTGTACCCATCCCTTCTTCAAATTCTCTCGGTGCTAAGCATAACTCCCCTACGGAGTCTTAAACATGCATTACTATAGGTCAACGAATACTTGTTGGATGCCACATCTCTACTCACAACGGGTATCCATCCATCAACCTATCTTAGAAAGATCTTGGGAGATATTTAGGTTGCTACTAAACCCTTCATCTCATCTCACAATGAGTGTTCACCCCAAAACTTCCCTTTTCATTTATTAGCTTCATTCATTCATTCATAGTGTGTGTGTGAGCAAACTTTCCATATAATCATCATTTTCATGATATTGATATCTAGACATACTTATACTTTCATTCATCACATTTCACGCACTAGCATGCTTCACATAAGCATATTCTTCACTTAAACATAGTATCATCAAGATGCACATTTCAATCTTCTAAGACATATCATGCTTAAAACATCATAACCATTATTTCACTTTACATTATATACCTTCAAGTCCAAATTCAAAATACAAACTTCTATACAATATAATCATGAACTTAAAGTAAACACCGCCACTAAAGGTGGACCATACCACTCAAGACTATTTCACAATAAGGATTAAAAAATATAGCGAACTTACCCTTCATCCAAGCATTCACAACCTATTCACAATTGATTCAATAATTCATTATATATTAGTCGTTAGGGCAGTAGCTAAAACACAATGGAACCATCAAGATTTCATAACTTTAACATTTCTTAATCATGATGATTAAACCAATTCCATAAGCTAAAAGTTGATACAAAGCATATACATGTATCGATTGGGTTTTTGACACTAAAATCATCATCTAACACTAAGAACAACTCATTTTAATCATTAAAACATTTTTATGCAAAGACCGATACTTAGAGTCAAAGAATAAAGAAGTTTGAGTTTACAAACCCTTTTTGAAATCTCTTTGAATGAGCTTCTTGAATGAGAGAAGAGTAAAGGATGAACTACAATACCTCAATATGAAGAAACCCACGAGATTTGGTGAAGAAAACGTCCAAAACCTTCAACCCTAGCTCTACCTTGAGTTCTAGTTTCAATGGTGTTTGTGAAAGCTTTTGAGAGAATAACTTTTTGAGATTTTAAAATTTTGATTTCGAATTGAGGGTTTGGGGTTTTTTGTTGGGGAATGGGTGTATAATAACCTAAAATCAGTGTACAAAACACCCCCAAAATACCCAAAACACCCCTATTTAAAGGACCATTTTGGACAATTCAAACTTCACACTTAAATTTTCGGAATTATCTTCGGGGAAGAGGTCTGTGACGCGGAGCTACTTCCTTATGATTTTTCAAAATAATTTTTCAGAAAGGGGAGTCATAGACGTGTCCGTGTTGCAGATCAAAACATTTGGCCTAATATGGACCAAGTCTGCGATGCGCTAGTGTTCCACCTAGGAACAAAACCCTTGCTGCCTTGGGCAGCTTGCTTGGCCAAAGGTGGGGTCCATTCGTGGACCACTAGGGCGATCCTTGGGGAGTCGAACCTGGACGTTTGGACCATATATACTTGATTATACCTATTTAAATAAGTTTTACACTCCATACAACACATAAAAACACATACAACATATAAGGACACACTAGTGGATACACCAGACTAGTTTCTGACATCTTGGACGCTCTTTGAAGTTTGACGTCCAAATATCACCGAACTTTATACACTGCCTAAGGACATAATTATACACCATTTAAGAACTTAAAAACCTCAACACGGACATGTTTGGCACTAGTTAAACCTAGTTCATTTTGAGGGTGTAAAAGGCCTTAAGGTGATGCATGGCACCAAGTATCACTAGAGGGTTGCTTGGGAAGTTAAAGGAAATCAATAAAAAGTAACTTATTGTAAAAGAGATGGGATTACTGTAATTGTGCTAAGTTTACTGCAAAGTGGGACTAAAACAGACTTAAATGTAATGTGTGGTTTTATATGATGTATGACCTTTAAATATTCCTATATGAAGTATGTCAATTGTATAATTCTTATTGTATCAACGTTTTATGAAGTTTTCACTAATAGGCATTGTAACGACCTGCTTAGTTGTTTTGAGCAGCAGATTTTATTTCTGGAAAACTGTCTGAGACGACGTATCCAACGACGGACCGTCATGGGCACGACGGACCGTCGAGGGTGTCTCGTTCCAAACACTTGGAATTCTTATATTTGAGTGCTGAAATCGACTCTCTGAACTCTGTGACGGACCTGCAGGACGGACCGTCAAAGACATGACGGACCGTTGTGAGGTTCCGTTTCAAAACACTTCAACTCTTGAGAATTGGGTACTGAGAGCAATTCTCTGAAGTCTGTGACGGACCTGCAGGATGGACCGTCACAGACATGACGGACCGTTGTGAGGTTCCGTTTCAAAACACTTTCTTGAGAATTGGGTACTGAGAGAGCAATTCTCTGTCCGTCGTGACGGAAGTGCAGGACGGACCGTCGTAGGCACGACGGACCGTCACAGGTTGCGTAATCCCAGTCTGGGTCAAATTTCTGGGTAAGTTTTAAAGGGGAGTTTTGGACTATTCTTGCTATAATTATAAATTTTAGTGGGTCAATGTTAAAAACTCAAATCCTTGGGGGTGTAAAGGAGATGACCTTGAGTTACTTAGTGGGTGGTTTCCTCATCTTTTATACCTAATTATATGCTAAATTAGGGAAAAGAGAGAGAGTTTGGAAGAAGAAAAAATAGAGAGAACAAGGAGAAGAGAGGAACGATCTATAGAGAGAGACAACCAAGAGGAAACAAGAAGCTTGAGAGATTGCTTGCTTGATCAAGAATCCTTGGTGAAGGTAGGTTATGGTTTGATACTATTCGTAGTAAACTCTTAATAGTGAATGATATGTATTGGTAGTATTGTAAACCCTTCTATATGCTTAATCTTATGCTTGCATGAATGTGATTATGTGATTGTGATAAAATAAGCTTAATGAAGCTTTGAATCCAAAATCTTGAAGAAACCCTAATTCACCTTGTTATTGATGATGCCTTGGTATAAAAGAAGGCTTGATGAA
>JABWTJ010000397.1:851232-951582 GCA_016801875.1 Solanum sitiens
GGATCGGGTGTCACGAACCGACACGTAGAATTAGGGGATCGGAGTGTCATGTTCCGACACATAGTATTAGGGGATCGGGTGTCACGAACCGACACGTAGAATTAAGGGATCGGAGTGTCACGTTCGACACATAGTAGTAGGGGATCGGAGTGTCACGTACCGACACAAGAGGAAGAAAGATAATAAATCTTGAGAGATGTTTATATACTCAATGTAATGAACCTAATTCCCAAATGAGTGTGGTATTGAGGCTTGAGTCCTCATGGATGAACTTGGTAGTACTTATTGATGATTATAGTACTTGTTGCTACATGTTGAGTATTGTAGTTGATTTATGATATGAACTGATATATACTGTTTTCTATTTTGAGTTGGCCGATGATACCTACTCAGTACTTGTGTTTTGTACTGACCCCCTACTTGTTGTTTCTTTCTTTTTTATTTGGGGAATGCAGCAAACGTACCGTCGTCTTCAACTCAGCAGCAATTCTAGCCAGTCTTCACTACACCGGATTTCAGGGTGAGCTAATGCTTCTAGCTTGGACTGGATCTTCCCTTCAATGTCTTGATGCCTTGAACTTCCGGCATGGACTAGCCTTTTATTTATTTTAGCTTCTTAGATACTTTTAGATTAGTAACTTGAGGATAGATGTTCTTGTGATGATGACTTCCAGATTTTGGGGATAATGAGTTTTAAGTCTTCCGCTTTGTATTTTGTTCAATATGTTGGGGTTTTAGATTGGTTGGTTCGCTCACATAGTAGGATAAGTGTGGGTGCCACTCGCGGCTCGATTTTGGGTCGTGACAGGCATTATGGATGGTTTCATGGTTGTCATACTTAGTGCATTTTTGTACTAACACCATTCTTCTCTACCTTTTTACACAAAGTGTAGGTATGGATGCTTAAAGGATGTCTCTAAGGTGAAGGGCTTCATATGTGATTCCCAACCTCAAAGAAAGAATCCTTAAGTTCAAGGATCTCCTATGTCTATCTTATTGTAAAGTTTAGTTATAATGTACTTATGATTTATGTTGTAAGGGTCGGCTAGCTAATGTACTCTAATGATGTTGACTCTAAGATGAGAAAGAGAGTTAGAGTCTTTAACTATGCAAATATGATATTCTATATATATAATAGAAATGATGTTCTAGCATATTATGTGCTAAGAAACTTTTAAATTTTCCTCTAATTTATCTATGATAATGCGATGAATGATAACTATGGGCTTGTATAAGACCTTCGAGAGGTCAAGTACATTGACACTCTCGATTGTAGTTACCATAGTTCCAACCTTGATTTCCTTGACCTTGGAGACAATTATCCTGATTGGAACTTTGAGCGTTTTGTCAGAAACCCCCCGTCTGATCATTAAGTGCATATGCATCCTCATCATAGTAATACTCATCTACCGCTGGTGGTGGTTTAGTCAGATAGTTCACCGCATTCACCTTTTTTGCACCTTTGCTCACATTCTTCAAGACCAACCCTAGTTAAATTCTCATATATGCCATATCTTCTGTAATATAATGTGCGCTTGGGTTGTATGTAGCATGTACCGCGAAGTTGTTCCGCCTAGTGTCCAACTTTCTAGTGCTCTAAGCTTTATTATTGCCTGATATCTTCTCCAACTTTTCTACGATCTCACCATATGTGCATTCACCATAGGAGCCACCCGCAATAGTATCGAGCACTGATTTTTTATTGTCATCTTGACATCTGTAGAAGTAATCTATCGGTGACTCATCATCAATGAGGTTGTTTGGGACGCCTCTCATGAACGCAATAAATTTCTCCCAAGATTTACTCACAGACTCTCCTGATAATACCACTAAGTTATTCACCTTATCCTTGTGGTTGAAATTCTTATACACAGGATAATACCTAGCGAAGAACACATCCCTCAATTGTTCCATAGTATAGATAGAGTTGTAGGACAACTCAGTGAACCATATAGCGGCATCTCCTATCGGTGATAAGGGAAACACTCATAGTCTGATTACGTTCATATCCAGGTCTTATCTACCCACAGAACTTTTTCACACATACCTCAATTTAGGTATATGAGTATATGGGTCCTTTGATGGGAATCCCGATAATAATCCCCTCGCGGTGAGCATCTGCATCGAGCTACTCGTCCCCACAAACGTGTTCCTACGTGACAGAGGGGGTAGGAAAAGAGGTCCATTATATACTGCGATGTTCATGTTTCCCCTATAATAATCTTGAAGTTGTGGGGCTGCTTGAGATTGCATCCTCATAGCCTCCCCTAACTGATTCTCAACGTGTGCTTGGTTGTGTGCCTCAACTTGTGATGGAGGCTGCTAGCGTGCTCTCTCACACAGATTCACTTTGTTAGGTTAAGTTGGAACCCCTTGATTCTCCATTCTTCTTAAGGTTTGATTAAGTTATGGATTGTATGGAGTGAGTGGTTCTCATCGGCTGCGTGTACATTGCATACACTAGATCTAGACCTGAGAGAAACAAAAAAAAAAGTAAAATCATGAAATAGTTGACTAAATTGCAATAATGTAATTAAAATTAATCTAAAAGCCAGATTCCCCGGCAACGGCGCCAAAATTTTATACGATCAAATTATACCTCCCTAAAGAAGTATAAACGGTTGTTATCAAGTACAGAACCCAACTAGTAGGTTGGGGTCGATCCTACGAGGAAAATGGTATAGACTTAACTTTAATTCACGGTTATATCTATTAAGTAAATGTCTTTCCAAAACAAGTAAATAAACAGGGGGGGTGAAACAAAATTTCCTTAAACAATAAAATTATCAAGTGGACAAAAGTAAACGTTGGTTTTATCAAGATCAAAGAGTAACTAGGGCTTATGTGTTCCCCATAGGATCATAACGCGTGTTCCTAGCAATAGCATTTCTTTCTTAGTGATTTACATGCAAAGTGATAAGTTAGGTATCTCTAAATCTTTAGTCTGACATCTAGAGAATTTCACCATGCACCTTTGTCCATCTACATGCTTATAATTTTACTAAACCTTACCTTTACCTCGTATAATACATTATAATAGATGTATAGCTTAGTTATTACTTCGCACCAAATGACACTAGCCTATAAGATAGTATCACACTAAATCTATGCTAATAATTCTTTTCCTATTATTACCTCCTTGGTCCGGCAAGTAGAAACAAGGAGAGTTCTAACGCGTGCATTCGATTATAATAATTCTATGTTAAAGAATTATCATTGCACGCAATAACACTATTTGAGAATTGCTTAATTACTATAATGACTTTGTTAATTACCCATGGTTCCAACAACCCTAATTGTTGTAACATTCTGGAGAATTACATGTCTAGTGAAGAGCCTAGTAGGTATTTAAGAATGCGTGTTGGGGTACATAGGCATCCCAATGCCCAATATTGAGAAATATTGGCCATATTATAGAAAATTGGCTAAAGGGTGTTAGCCAATTTCTCTATATACGCAAATAAGCAAAATATATTCCAAGTTTGTTTAGAAATTATACCTGCAAAGAACAACCTAAGCTAAGAAAGATATTCAATCACCATATATATAAAAATGCTTTAGGTACTAGGGATCCAAGTGTCAAGCCTAGTACCCTAGTACATAACCATTTAAAATGATCATGTAGATTAAGTAGTGCCCAAGGAAATAGTGAGTATCCTTGGGACAATAAGTTAACATTCCAAATAAACCTTCTAGAAGAGTTAGTTAGGAAAGTGCACGAAGCACATGGACAAGCACATGTGCAAACCGGCCGAGGGGGACCACCCTAACCGATTCGGTTAGGGCGGTTGGGGGGATAGACAGACATGCGGGTCCAACCGCGTGGGATCAGGATCCATAACCTGTCCTAGACCCTAACTAACTAACCTAACTAAATAACTAACCTAGGAACAACCAAGAACGACCAGACAAGGGACCCGACAACCTAGGACCTTGTCGGTTGACACCTAACTAACCTAACTAACTTAGGGAAAACCTAATACCTAACCTAGGATGGTACAAAGGGTTGGTTATGGTCCTAATAACTTAGGGGTATTTTAGTAATTATCTTAGACTACTTAATTAATAAATTTAGCAACTTATTTAATTAATTAATTTGACAAAATTGATACAACAAGGAAAGACCCAAAATTCGGTTAAGTCAAAGAATCCTCTAATTCTAGTCAATCTAGGAAGGGCGTTTTAGTAATTATCCACTTAAGCTATCTTAGTTAAGTATATAATATAAGATGACTTAGTTAACAATAAGTTCTTAAAAGACTTAGACCTAAATTAATCACCATTAACGCCCAACGTAAGAAAAAGAGAAGTCGTGACCGAAACCCTAGATGTTAGCAAGAACTCTTCAAGGTTTTTCGTGCAAAGTTTGTAGTGATATTTGTAGATTTAATTCTACAGCAAGGTATGGGTTTTCTTTCCTGGAATTCTTTCTCCAAGATGCTTTTCAAACATTTTTACATCAAGAATATTGAAACTAGGGTTGTTCCCAACGAATCGCATGTTTATCTCCCTAGTTCTCTCAATTTCCAAATGTTGTAGTAGTAGTCGTTTAATTCTAAATGCATTGTTGATTGTATGTTGTGTTAACTGATCATTATGTGTATGTTTAGTGATTTATATGTAGAGTGAAATATACATGTTAGATCCACATACTTAGGGTGTTATTTACATGAACATTGAATGTTATAATGTCTACTTGTGTTCGAGAATATGATCTTGTTATGAGTTATTCGTTGAATTGTTTTATATGTTAATCAAAGGTTAAAAGTTGACTTGTTTAACATGTTACATTACTATATTGTATTCATGAATGATTGAGTTGGCTTGTGATAATATTATAGTAATATCATAGTTTGATTTTATGCCAACAAATTGGCTAGCACTAATAAATTCAAAAGATGCAAAGTGATCCCAATCTCAATTCAATAAAATCATAACATAGGGTATGCCAATCAATGGGACAAGTCCCAACATACCCTATCCACATGAACTTGTGAACGTAATAACATCTTACAAGATTAATAACCATCATAAAGAATGATATAAGGTTAGTAAGTGACGTGAACAAGTTAAGGTGAGTAAAGAAATAACTAAAAGCTAAGTTATGAAATTGACCTAATAAAGATTGTTAAAAGAAGTGAGACAAGTCTCAAATTACACTTAATCGTTATGGCAAGAATACTCACATAAGAGGGTGCTATAGTCCGTGAGAAAAGTCTCACTAGCACGAGGATGATAAAGTAAAGACTTAAGATCATAATCATCAAGTAAAGATAGGGATGACCAGTCATCCATAGAGTAAGTAAACCTCATTATTAGAAGCAAGCTTCCATAATGTTTGAGTGAACTCTAAAAGATAAAAATATAAAATATGAGCTTAGCACCGATAGACTAGCAATGAGCTTGTGCCAGCACTTATAAGTCTCAAGAGATGAGATCACCAACCCGGTGGACCGGGGTCTCCGTATGTCTCCTAGTCTTAGAACTATATTGCCAACATAGGGGCACCTAGCTAGTGGACGCCACCCACTAAAGAATGATATCAAGTTAGGTTTCACCTTGGCCGGTGATTCCACCTCTTTTCGGTGTGGGGGAGACACCAGATTTCATGTTTAGCTGACATGATCTATGTTGGTTATAGCTCAGGAAAAGTATCCTATTCACTACAGTCATGAACCCCCCTTTTGGTGTGGGGAAAACACAAACACGATTCACCTTAGCTGGTAAACCCCCCTTTTCGGTGTGGGGATGACACAGAACTTGGTTCACCTTAATCGGTGAATCACCCCTTTTCGGTGTCGGGGAGACACAGGGTTTCGTGTAACTCGCATGATCTACTTCAGTTAATGCTGAGATAATTCCTTAAGAGAGTAAGAAAGAATAAAGTAGCATGTTCAAAAGTGAACAATCGAGCAAAAAAGTAGAATCATAAGTTCATAGTGAACTAAGTAAAGTAAGAGCTTAATGAACATTAGTCACTAGTGTTTGATAGACATAACAAGTTGGGGTAGCCAATAATGGAGCATGGATTATGTCCCAACAACTATATATTATGTAAATAATCAAATAAGGGGCATAGAAAATAAAGATTGGCTTATAATATATTTATCCACATTCAACTTGGGTTAGAAGATAACTAATTTTAAGTAATGTAGCCAAATCATTTCCTTAGTCTTGTGAGTTGCTTACTCGATTCATTGTAGGTATGGGACTACAATGAATAAATTCACTTGTAAGTAAAACATAAGATCAAAGGAGATAATTGAAGTACACAATAGAAGAAGAGAAAGTCTGAACAAATAATCTAAGAATAGAAATGGCAACTCTCAGCCTAATTAGCAAACAATTGCAAACTTGTGTTTAAGTGTAACATTCTGGGAAATTACATGTCTTTTGAAGAGTCCAATATGTCTTTAAGAATGTGTATTGGGGGTACATAGGCATCGCAATGCCCAATATTGAGAACTATTGGGCATAGTATAGAAAATTGGCTAAGGGGTATTAGCCAATTTATATATAATACCCAAATAAGCAAATTGGGCATATTAGAAAATATTGGCTTAAAAGGGTGTTAGCCAATTTTCTAACATTAATGAACTTGTTTAAGAAATGTACCTGCAATAAAGACCCTAAGCTAAAAACATTTATTTTCACAATACTTGCAATGAGGTATGAGGCATCCAAGTGTCAAGACTAGATACCATAGCACATGATCAATTAAAATGATCATGTAAATCAAGCAGTGCCCAAGGACATGGTGAGGGTCCTTGGGACAATAAGTAAAAATTCCCAAATTAACCATAAATAATGGTTAGTTAGGAAGTACAAGCAACCCATGTGCAAGCACATGGCGAGAAACGACCAAGAGGGAACCACCCTAACCGAATTTGGTTAGGGTAGTTATGGGGAAGGTGTGCACATGGGTTCACCCATATTGGGAATAGCTCTATAACTAATTCTAGACTCTAACCTACTTACCTAAATACCTAACTAACCTAGGACAAACAAAAATAAATAATCTAGTACACCCGACAACCTAAGACTTAATTGGGTGACACTAACCCAGTAACTAGTTAAAAGAGACAACCTAGTACCAAACCTAGGATGGTCCAAATGGTTAGTTATGGTCCTAACGAATTGAGGGTAATTTAGTAATTACCATATGTCACCTAATTAATTGTTTTAGCAAGTTAATTAATTAAATTAAAGGGGTAAAATCAAAATTCTTACACTAACATAGTATAACTCAAGAAACATCCTAGTACTTAACCTAGAATGGTCCAAAAGGGCTAGTTAAGGTTCCAATGACTTAGGGGTACTTTAGTAATTACCCTAGGTCCCTTAATTAATTAAATTAGTAATTTAATTAATTAATTTAAAGGGTCAAAACGAATTCTTAGGAAAACTTTTAGATTTGACTAAGTGTTGTGTTTTCCTAGTTATAGTCAATCTAGGAGGGGCTTTTTAGTAATTAATTAATTTTTTTATTTAATTAACTTATTCAGCCTTAGTTTAATGAGTCAAGGTCAGTTCCTAAACCTAAAACTCACGATCAAACACTCAGAGAACACAACGCTAAAACGAACGAACGAAAGAGATAGAAAGTTCATAGACATTCTAGGCGATCTCAGGGTTTCTCCAAGTTTTCTTTCAAGGTGGTCTTCGTAGATTAAGTTCAATTTAAGGTATGTGTTTCTCTCCTGGAATTCTTTCTCCAAGAGGATTTTCAATAGTCTTGAATCTATAAATCTCGAAACTAGGGTTATTTCCCAATGATATTGTTGAACATCCTTTTCCCTAGTTATCCTTGATTTCAATTCTTAATGTATATGTATATGTAATCTGAATCATGTTGTTGGTATGTGTTGCAGGCTGATCTTAACGTTAGGTTTTCATGACTTGTAAATGTCGAATGAAGTATGTAGACTGATTTGCATGATCTAAGCATTTGTCACATGAAATAATGAATGTTGTATGACCTAATTGTGTACAAGAAAGTTGAGTATGATATGTTTTGGTTAGGCAGCTTATTTACTGTTAAACAAGACTTATTTGAGATGATATGTTCGTTAAAGTGGTCACATGAGGCTATCCGAAATTGGTAATAATGTTATGCCTAAAGTATGATATAAAATTGGCTAATGAAAATCTTATGAAATTATATTTGAATGAATGTTTGGCTCTTGCCAATAAATTTGCTATGAAATCATTTCCAAAATTTCTAGGCCAATACTAATTTTGTGCCAACCACAGATAGCCAAAAATATTGAAATGGCAACTTAAGCACATCTAAAGTAATTCAATAAATCCATACCCAAGGGCTTGTCATTCATTTGGACAACTCACAACATGCTCTAAAAGAATGAACTATGAACTTATGTAATTCATTGAATGAAATGCTCATCATCCATAAATGATGATATGAAGCTACTAAATGGAAGTAAGCGAGTAACGTGAGTAATAACATAACTAAAGATGTCTAAGTTAAGAAAGTGACCAGAATAAGATGTTAAAAGAAGTGAGACAAGACTCACTTACTCCTAAGCTACTATGTTAAAACTACTCACGAATGAAGGTGTTAGAATGTGTGAGACAAGTCTCATTAACACCAAAGATGTTATGTAAGGACCATTCACATTTCATCAATGTAAATAAAAGGATGACAATCCATCAATAGAGTAAGTAAATCTCAATCTAGAAGCAAGCTTCCATAATGTTTGAGTAAACTCTAAAAGATAAGAATATAAAGAAAGTGAGCAAAGCACCGATAGACTAGTTATTAGCATGTGCTTGCACGTGTAAGTCTCATGAGACGAGGCTACCACCAAGGTGGATAAGTAGTATCCTACGTCCCTAGTCTTCGAACTATGTCTAGCCAATATAGGAACTAGCATGTTGTTTCCACCTAAGAGAGCTAGGTATGTTTCGATCTTACCTTGTCCAGTGGGATCACCTCTTTTCGGTGTGGGGTAGAAACTGGATTTCATGTTTATCTCACATGATCTATGTGGGTTAATGCTCAAAAAGATGTTCTTGATTCACTATAGCCGTGAGACACTCATTTTCGGTGTAGAGTAAACACTTGCTACAGATTTGCCTTAGCCGGGAATAACCCCTTTTCGGTGTGGGGCAGACACTGGATTTCATGAGTATCTCACATGATCTAGATTCATTTTAATCGGTGAATCACCTCTTTTCGGTGTGGGGAAGACACTGGATTTAATGTTAGCTCGCATGATCTTACTTCTAAAGATGTCTCTAAGAAATCAAGAAAGAAAGATGATGGAATGTATGTTCAAAGTGAGCTATGAAAGTAAAAGATTAAAAATGTCAATATCAATAGCAATGAAGTTTGAGCAAATAATAGGCAAAGCCAAATAAGATTGGCTTATAATGACTTCTTATATGATGCCAATAAAGGGGAGTAGAAACATAATATCAAATCAAAGCTTCATAACTTCCCTAACATTAAAATAATGAAATAAGTGGCATAGCCAATAGAGACTGGCTTATGAAGTGTAAATGAATGTATAATGTAATGAATGACTCATTGCAAGGATATTGAAATCATTCCTTAGTCCTTGTATTACTTACTTAATCATTGTGGGTATGGGACTACAATGAATCATTGCACTTGTAAGTAAAACATAGGACCAAAGGAATTATTGAACTACACAATAATAAGAAGAAAAAGACTGAAAAATAATCTAAGTGTCGAAAATAAGGCTCTCGGGTTTGGCATGATCAAATTTTCAATTCTTCGCTCGAGTTGTTATGAAATTATGTTGATGATACTAATGTCTTGTGATCATATAGAAAATTAGTTGTGTGCTTTTAATGCATTAAAATACATCATATTCATACCAATATTCACAAAATACGAATTAGGAAGGTCTAGTGATGTCACTTTTAAGAAATGACATGTTGTTTAGGAAGAGCCTTCCTTGATCATGCATGGCCTTATGTGTATGTGTGCATACACCTATACTTAGTACAAGTGGTGTACTAACCCTATTCATTTTACTATTTTATAGGTGCAGGTCAGAGAGCATATTGAAGACTCATTGCAGCGGTTTGGACTCATTGTTTCCCAGACCATTTGGCAGGTCCTCTTGATTTCGAGGATGCTACAGTTTTAGTCTAGCCTAATATTTAGACATAGCTAGAGGATGTTATCCCTAGCGTTTCTTTCAGATGTTTTATTTTTGAAGCTTTTGGATGTAAGGCCGTTTTGGCAACTTATTATGATATATTCACCTTTTGTTTTGAATTGGTTCTTTAATGACAGATGGTTGTTCTTTACTTTGAGCTTAGTATATATGAATCTATGTAACAACTATATGAAGTGTATGTGTACTTCATACGTTTAAAAAGTTCAAAATTTCCGTAAATTTAACTATATGAATGTGATGAATGCAAGAAGAGGCTTGTCTGCGACCTCTGAGAGGTCAATAATGCCGGTTGCGATTCGGATTCCAAAATCCGGGTCGTGACAAACTTGGTATCAGAGCATGAGGTTAAATTACCTAGGAACTAAAGCTCAAAACAACTACGTTACATAGTTTCTAACTTATGGTTGTGAAGAAAGCCACAATCATGACTTAGAGACTACGTGATGATAGGAAATTTTCCCTTCTTCTACTCTTTATCGTGCTATATGGAATTGTGACATCTTGTGTCATTAAAGAATCTAACTCTCTTCTTGTATCTACGTGTAGAAAATGAATATGAGGAGAAATGCAGGTAGGAGAGTTGGTGAGGCATTTGTTGGAGGAAACCAAGCTCTTTTTCAAGCCACAGCTGCAGCAGATTAAGTGCCTGTCAACCCAGCTGGATTGACAAATGGTGAAGTGAGGGAGGCATTGCTGCAGATGGCACAGGCCATCACCACTCAGGCCCAGGCCATCACGGCTCAAGCCATAAGAGAGGGAGCTCCCAGGGAGAACCAGCATGCTAGCACCACGGCTAGCAGGCTGAGGGACTTCACCAGAATGAATCCCCCAGTTTACTACGGATCCAAGACCAATAAGGATCCTCAGGAGTTCGTGGATGAGGTCCACAAGATACTATGTGCCAAGGGAGTTGATGAGTAGGCAAAGGCTGAGTTGACTGCATATCAGCTCAAAGACATGGCATGGGTTTGGTACCGGATGTGGGTAGATGGCCGAGCACTAGGAGATGTTACCATCACTTGGGATGTTCTCAAGACTGCCTTTCTTAAGAGTTTCTTTCCCAAAGAGCAAAGGGAAGCAAAAGTTGAAGAGTTCATCAACCTGAGACAGGGAGGTACGTCTTTCAAGGAGTATTCCTTGAAATTTGTTAAACTCTCAAAATATGCTTCTTCTCTGGTGGCAAATAGCAGGGAAGAAATGAGCAGGTTTGTGACTGAAGTGTCTGAGGATGTAGTGGAACATTGTCGGGCATCCATGTTGCATGACAACATGGATCTGGGTAGATTGATGGTGCATGCTCAGCAAGTGGAGGCGAGCCGCCGTAAGAAGAGAGTTCATGAAGGCAAAAAGCCTAAGACTACGGATCAGACACGTTATAGCTCGGGTAGGGGCTCATTTGGAGTCCAAAACAGGCCTAAGTTTAAGAGGCATTCAGGTAATTCTGCTTTTTCAGGAAATTTGAATGCCAAAGTGAACAAGTCTGGCCCCAGAAAGGGCAATGATCCGAACGTCCAGCGAAACAACAATCCTTGTGGTAAGTGTGGACGTTCTCATGGAGGTGAATGTTTAGTGGGTACTAACGACTGCTCCGGGTGCAGCAAGACTGGACACATGGTCAGAGACTGTCCTCAAGTGAGAAATCAGGCCAAGGCAGATGCTCAGCCTCGGCCGAATCTAAATGCTGCAGCCGAACCTCCCAAGAGGAACAAATTTTATGCACTGAAAGGTATCAGAGCAAGAGAAGTCAGCTGACATAGTCATGGGTACATTGCATGTCTTTTCTTTCCCTGTGTATGCATTGTTAGATTCAGGATCCACCTTATCATTTGTTACTCCTTTGATAGCTAGTAGATTTGATGTACTTCCTGAGATCTTGCAAAAGTCGATTCTAGTTAGTACTCCCATAGAGGACGGCATTAGAGCAGAAAGAGTGTATAATAATTGTCCAAGTAAAATTCTTGATAGAATCACTCACGCTGACCTAGTGGAGTTAGCCATGCTCTATTTTGATATAATCTTGGGTATGGATTGGCTCCATAAGTGTTATGCTACGATAGATTGTCAAAACAGGGGAGTGAGGTTTAAGTTTCCAAATGAGTTAGAGCTGGAATGGGAAGGGTGTGGTTCAAATCCAGTAGGCCAAATCATTTCACATTTAAAAGACAATAAGATGATAGCTAAGGGGTATTTATACCACTTAGTTAGAGTCAATGACTTCAAGCAACAAGTCCCTTCCATAGACTCTGTGTCAATAGTGAATGAGTTTCAAGATGTCTTTCCGGAGGATTTACCTTGAATCCCTCCTGAACATGATATTGACTTTGGTGTTGATTTAGATCCCAACACCAAGCAAATTTCTATTCCCCCGTATAGGATGGCACCACCTGAACTCAAAGAGTTGAAGTTGCAGTTAAAAGTTCTACTTGATAAGGGCTTCATCCAGCCAATCATTTCCCCATGGGGTGCTCTAGTGTTGTTCGTAAAGAACAAGGATGGAACCCTTAGAATGTGCATCGATTATCGGCAATTCAACAAAGTCACTATAAAGAATAAGTACACTCTTCCCAGAATCGACGATCTATTTTACCAACTCCAAGGTTCAAGTTTCTTTTCCAAGATAGACCTTCGGTCAGGCTATCATCAACTTACAGTGACGCGAGAAGACGTCCCTAGGACGGCTTTTCGTACTAGATATGGGCATTATGAATTTTTGGTCATAACATTCGGTCTCAGTAATGCACCAGCCACGTTTATGGACCTTATGAATAGAGTCTTCCATGAGTACCTTGATTCTTTACTCATAGTATTCATAGATGACATCCTCATATACTCTATGTCTAGATAAGAGCATGAAGTACACTTAAGAAAGACATTGCAAGTACTCAAAGAACATCAGCTGTATGCCAAGTTCAGTAAATGTGAATTTTGGTTGAGATCAGTGACCTTCCTTGGTCATGTTGTGACCGACCAGGGTGTTGAAGTTGATCCTAAAAAGGTTGAGGCAGTGAAGAATTGGCCGAGACCCCTCACTCCTACAAATATTCAGAGTTTCTTGGGTTTGGCTAATTATTATCGCAGGTTTGTGGGAGGTTTTTCCACTATTGTTGCTCCATTGACAGCCTTGACGAAGACGAAGGTAAAGTTTGAGTGGTCTGAAAAATATGAGAAGAGCTTCCAAGAGCTCAAAGACCGATTCACTTCAGCCCCTGTTCTCACGTTGCCGAGGAGTGGTACAGAATATGTGATGTACTGTGATGCTTCCCGAGTAGGTTTGGGATGTGTTTTTATGCAAGATGGCAAGGTTATTGCATATGCATCAAGATAGTTGAATATCCACAAAAAGAATTACCCTACTCATGATCTTGAGTTAGCTGCTGTGGTATTTGCGTTGAAACTTTAGAGACATTACTTATATGGTGTACATGTTGATATATTTATTGACCATAAAAGACTTAAGTATGTTTTTACATAGAGAGAATCAAATCTTCATCACAGAATATGGCTGGAGATGCTCAATGATTATGACATGAGTGTCCACTATATCCCAGGTAAGGCCAATGTAGTGGCCGATGCGTTGAGTAGATTGAGCATGGGCAGCATATCTCATGTTGATGATGAGTAGAAGCAAATAGTTAAAGAGGTACACCAATTGGCTAGATTGGGTGTACGGCTGATAGATACACCAAGTGGGGGTGTTTCAGTTCATTCCAGTTCTGAATCCTCATTTGTTGTAGATGTCAAAGCTAAGAAGCATCTTGGCCCATTACTCATGGAGTTGAAAGACTCAGTGTTGAGTAAGCTGAATGAATCATTTTCCATAGGAGGGGATGGTGTACTCAGGTACCAGAACCGATTATGTGTTCCCAATATTGATAATTTGAGGCCTAATATTATTGCAGAGGCCCATGGCTCTAGGTATTCTATCCATCCAGGTTCTACCAAAATGTATCATGACCTTGAAGAGGTCTATTGTTGGGAAGGTATGAAGCATGATATCTCAAAGTTTGTGGAGGAGTGTCCAAATTGCCAACAGGTTAAGGCCGAACACCTTAAGCCTGGGGATCTCACCCAGTCGATTGAGATCCCAACTTGGAAGTGGGAGGCTATCAATATGGATTTTGTGGTTGGTCTGCCAAAGACCAGGAAACTTCATGATTCCATCTGGGTTATTGTTGAAAGGATGACTAATTCTGCTCACTTCATTCCTGTGAAGTCTACTTACAAGACTGAAGATTATGACAAGCTGTATATTGATGAGATAGTGAGATGGCATGTAATTCCTCTGTCTATTATTTCGGATAGGGGAGCCCAATTTTCTTCTCATTTTTGGAGATCTTTCCAAAAGACATTGGGTCACAGGTGAAGCTCAGTACTGCCTTTCATCCCCAGACGGATGGACAAGAAGAGCGTACTATTCAGATCCTTGAAGACATGCTGAGAGCATGTGTTATTGACTTCAAGGGGAGTTGGGATGATCACTTGCTGCTCATTGAGTTCTCTTATAATAACAGCTATCATTCCAGTATTAGAATAGCACCTTTCGAAGCACTATATGGCAAGATATGTAGGTCTCCAGTTGGGTGGTTTGAGGTAGGAGAGACTTCCATCCTTGACCCTGAGATCATACATGAGGCTGTGGAGAAGGTGAGAATGATCAGGGATAGATTGGATACTGCTTACGGTCATCAAAAATCCTAGCAGATAACAGAAAAAGAGCTCTCGAATTTGAGGTGGGTGATCAAGTCTACCTAAAGATATCACCATGAAAGGGGTTATGAGGTTTGGTAAGAAGGAGAAGTTGAGTCCGAGGTATATAGGTCCTTATGAGATCTTACAGAGAGTAGGAAATGTTGCCTACGAACTGAGATTTCCACAAGAATTTGCTTCTGTTCATCCAGTGTTCCACGTTTCAATGCTTAAGAAGTGTTTAGGCGATCCAGCATCCATCCTGCATGTTGAGGGGTTAGGAGTTGATGAGAACCTTTCTTATGAGGAGGTTCCAGTTGAAATTTTAGATCGCCAAGTTAAGCGGCTGAGTAACAAGGAGGTTGCCACCGTTAAAGTATTATGGAGGAACCACATTGTTGAGGGAGAAAAATAGGAGGCCGAGACCGATATGATATCCCATTACCCACACTTGTTCAGTTCTTGAGGTTAGATATACTCTTCCTAAGTCTAGTTTTGTTTAAAGAAAGTCATTGTTTTAGTGTATTAGTCGATCTTGGTATTGTAAGTCCATAATCGTATGTAGTATAATTGCACAATGCGAGTTAAAATAAGTTCGTGTTTGCATTCATGTTGCTGTTTTTGTATAGCGTAGACATGATTTTTTTGTTGCATAAATTGTGATGTGCATTAAGTTAAGTGTGGTTGAGAAGGAAGTTCCTCAAAATCAAATATGAAACTTCAGACAAGCTTTGGATAATATGCCTCATCCAAATAAGTGTGAATCAGATATTCACAAAGAGTAAAGTTCAAGCATGTTAAAGTATTTTCCAAAGTCACCCTCTTTATTTTAACTGACGTGTAGTGTCATTTGGGGACTAATGTTCCTAAGGGGCGGATAATGTAACATTTCGGGAAATTACATGTCTAGTGAAGAGTCCAATAGGTCTTTAAGAATGTGTATTGGGGGTACATAGGCATCCCAATGCCCAATATTGAGAAATATTGGGCATAGTATAGAAAATTGGATAAGGGTTAGTAGCCAATTTCTATATAATACCGAAATAAGCAAAATATTGGGCATATTGGAAAACATTGGCTTAAAAGGGTATTAGACAATTGTCTAACATAAATGAACTTGTTTAAGAAAAGTACCTGCAATAAAGACCCCTAGCTACAAACATTTGTTTTCACAATACTTGCAATGAGGTATGAGGCATCCAAGTGTCAAGCCTAGATACCATAGCACATGATCAATTAAAATGATCATGTAAATTAAGTAGTGCCCAAGGACATAGTGAGGGTCCTTGGGACAATTAGTAAACATTCCCAAATGAACCATAAATAATGGTTAGTTAGGAAAGTACAAGCAACCCGTGTGCAATCCCATTTGAAAGCACATGGGGAGAAACGGCCAAGAGGGGACCACCCTAACAAATTTTTTTATAATAGTAAGGGGGCAGGCGTGCACATGGGTTCACCCATGTGGGGACTAGCTCTCTAACTAATTCTAGACTCTAACCTACTGACCTAACTACATAACTAACCTAGGACAAACAAAAATAAATTATCTAGTACACCCGACAACCTAAGACTTAATTGGGTGACACTAACCTAGTAACTAGTTAAAGAGACAACCTAGTATCTAACCTAGGATGGTCCAAAGGGTTAGTTATGGTCCTAACGACTTTAGGGTACTTTATTAATTACCCTAGGTCACCTAATTAATTAATTTAGCAAGTTAATTAATTAAATTAAAGGGGTCAAACTGAAATTCTTACACTAACCTAGTATAACTCAAGAATCATCCTAGTACTTAACCTAGGATGGTCCAAAAGGGCTAGTTAAGGTTCCAATGACTTAGGGTATTTTAGTAATTACCCTAGGTGCCTTAATTAATTAAATTAGTCATTTAATTAATTAATTTGAAGGGTCAAAATGAAATTCTCAGGAAAACTTTCAGATTTGACTAAGTGTTGTGTTATCCAAGTTCTAGTAAATCTAGGAGGGGATTTTTAGTAATTAATATATTTGTTTATTCAATTAACTCATTAAGCCTTAGTTTTGTGAGTCAAGATCAGTTCCTAAACCCAAAACTCACGATCAAACACTCAGAGAACACAACGCTAAAACGAAAGAAAGAAAGAGACAGAAAGTTCATAGACATTCTAGGCGATTTCAAGGTTTCTCCAAGTTTTCGTTCAAGGTGGTCTTCGTAGATTAAGTTCTACTTAAGGTATGGGTTTATCTCCTGGAATTCTTTGTCCAAGAGGATTTTCAATAGTCTTGAATCTATAAATCTCGAAAATAGGATTGTTTCCCAATAATATTGTTGAACATCCTTTTCACTAGTTATCCTTGATTTCAATTCTTAATGTAGATGTAGATGTAATCTTTATCATGTTGTTGGTATGTGGTGCTGGATGATCTTAACCTTAGGTTTTCATGACTTGTAAATGTCGAAGGAAGTATTTAGACTGATTTGCATGATCTAAGCATTTGTCACATGAAATAAAGAACGTTGTATGACCTAATTGTGTCCAAGAAAGTTGAGTATGATATGTTTTGGTTAGGCAGATTGTTTACTGTTAGACATGACTTATTTGATATGATATGTTCATTAAAGTGGTCACATAAGGCTATCGAAATGGGTAAAAATGTTATGCCTAAAGTATGATATAAAATTGGCTAACGAAAATCTTATGAAATTATATTTGAATGAATGTTTAGCTTGTGCCAATAAATTAGCTATGAAGTCGTTTCCAAAATTTCTAGGCCAATACTAATTTTGTGCCAACCACAGATAGCCTAAAATATTGAAATGGTAACTTAAGCACATCTAAAGTAATTCAATGAATCCATATCCAAGGGCATGCCATTAATTGGGACAACTCCCAACATGCTCTAAAAGAATGAACTATGAACTTATCTAGTTCATTGAATGAAATTTTCATCGTCCATAAACAATGATATAAAGCTACTAAATAAAAGTAAGCGAGTAACGTGAGTGATAACATAACTACAGATGTCGATGTGAAGAAAGTGACCAGAATGAGGTGTTAAAAGAAGTGAGACAAGCCTCACTTACACCTAAGCTACTATGTTAAAAATACTCAAAAATGAAAGTGTGAGCATGTGTGACACAAGTCTCATTACCACCAAATATGTTATGTAAGGACAATCACATTTCATCAATGTAAAGAAAAAGATGAAAAGTCATCAATAGAGTAAGTAAATCTCAATCTACAAGCAAGCTTCCATAATGTTTAAGTCAACTCTAAAAGATAAGAAGATAAAGAAAGTGAGCAAAGCACCGATAGACTAGTTATGAGCATGTGCTTGCACGTGTAAGTCTCATGAGGCGAATCTACCACCTAGGTGGATAAGTAGTCTCCTTACGTACCTAGTCTTCGAACTATGTCTAGCCAACATAGGAACTAGCCTGTGGTTTCCACCTAAGAGAGCTAGGTATGTTTTGATCTCACCTTGGCCAGTGGGATCATCTGTTTTCAGTCTGGGTTAGACACTGGATTTCATGTTTAGCTCACATGATCTATGTCGTTTAATACTCAAAAAGATGTTCTTGGTTCACTATAGCCGTGAGCCACTCCTTTTCATTGTGGAGTAAACACTTGATACGAAATCGCCTTAGTCGGGAATCACCCCTTTTCGGTGTGGGGCAGACACTGGATTTCATGAATATCTCACTTGATCTAGATCATTTTAATCGGTGAATAACCTCTTTTCAGTGTGGGGAAGACATTGAATTTCATGTTAGCTCGCATGATCTTACTTTTAAAGATGTCTCTAACAAAGCATGAAAGAAAGATGATGAAATCTATGTTCAAAGTGAGCTATGAAAGTAAGAGCTTAAGAATATCAATTCCAATGAAGTTTCCGCAAATAATGGGCAAAGCGAAAATAAGATTGGCTTATAATGACTTCTTATATGATCCCAATAAAGGGGAGTAGAAACATAATAGAATATCAAAGCTTCATAACTTCCCTAACATGATAATGATGAAATAAGTGGCATAGCCAAGAGAGACTGGCTTATGAAGTGTTAATGAATGTATAATGTAATGAATGACTCATTGTAAGGATAATGAAATCATTTCTTAGTACTTGGATTACTTACTTGATTCATTGTGGGTATGGGACTACAATGAATCATTGCACTTGTAAGTTAAACATAGGACCAAAGTAATTATTGAACTACACAATAATAAGAAGAAAAAGACTGAAAAATAATCTAAGTGTCAAAAATAAGGCTCTCGGGTTTGGCATGATCAAATTTTCAATTCTTCGTTCGAGTTGTTCTAAAATTATGTTGATGATACTAATGTCTTGTGATCATATGGAAAATTAGTTTTGTGCTTTGAATGCATTAAAATACATCATATTCATACCACAATTCACAAATAACGAATTAGGAAGGTCTAGTGATGTCACTTTCCAGAAATGACATGCTGTTTAGGAAGAGCCTTCCTTGATCATGCATAGCCTTATGTGTATGTGCGCATAGACCTATACTTAGTACAAGTGGTGTACTAACCCTATTCAATTTACTATTTTATAGGTGCAGGTCACAGAGAAGATTGAAGACTCATTGCAGCGGTTTGGACTCAGCGTTCCCCAACCCATTTGGTAGGTCCTCTTGATTTCGAGGATGCTACAGTTTTAGTCTAGCCTAGTATTTAGACATAGCTAGAGGATGTTGTCCCTAGCGTTTATTTCAGATGTTTTATTTTCGAAGCTTTTTGATGTAAGGCCATTTTGGCAACTTATTATGATATATTCATCTTTTGTTTCGAATTGGTTCTTTAATGATAAATGGTTGTTCTTTACTTTGAGCTTAGTATATAATGAATCTATGTAACAACTACACGAAGTCTATGTGTACTTCATACGTTTAAAAAGTTTTATATTTTCCACAAATTTAACTATATGAATATGATGAATGCAAGAAGAGGCTTGTCTGCGACCTCTGAGAGGTCAACGACGCGGGTTGCGATTCGGACGCTAGAATTTGGGTCGTGACATTTAGTTGTTCTAATATTATGTTCATGACTCCAAGGTCTTATGTTCATATAGTAAATGAGTTGTGTGCCTTAATTGCATGAGAACGTGTCACACAAATAACCATCATATCAAATATAGAACAATATTAAAGTATCATGTAGGAACAACAAAGTCTACCTAGCAAGATACACCAACAACAAAACAAGAGACGTCACCCTATTCTAACATGATAACCTATAATCAATTATAAGAGCCCTAGTAAACCTTGAAGCTTGGTCTTCAATGGGGTCATTGGGAAAAGAGAGAGAATGTAGAGAGATGTTTGAGAGAATTTCGGTTTGGAAATTATGGGGGTGTTAGGTTAGTTTTATGAGTTATAAGCCTTTACAGCCCTAAACTAACTCATTTTAACCAACCTCATCCCTCAATTAATTAACCATCTAATTATCTAACTTAACTAAAAACTTGACAAAAACTCCACCCTTAAACGACGATTGGCCGTCGACAGGGCATCAATCAAACAACGATGTGGTACTGGCAAGCCATCTTTTTTGTCAGAGAGTGTGATTTGGAGAATTATTTCGGTAAACTAGGTATGGAACTATGACACCATTGACAGCCATTGACCCATCGACGGCTCATCGTTTGGTCTGCCATTTTGCCACTGTCAATTTGACAGTTTTGGGTCTAAATGTAGGATCCTCTACAAGGAGCCTTAGGGTGGTCCTTTGGGAGTCTTGCCAAAACGTTTCGACCCTAAACACACTCTAATATATGCTTAGCACCTTCTTTCCAAATTTCACTAAATTCCGACTCTTAAAACTAGTTGAAACATTCCAAGACACACTAGCATCAATTTCACTAGTCTCTGGTCATCATGGTCTTTTCTCGACGTATTGACTCTAACAATTCCTACATAGTTTCAATACATTAGTTTATGCGTGGAAACATTGTTTTAAGGCTTGGTTCATCATATGAGGCTCTAGTTAGGTAATCGAACTTCCGGAGTGTTACAACAATTGTTCATGAAGGAAAGCTTTTAGATATAAATTGAATTATATTATAACACATATTGTGTAGCATGACTACAAAATCTTGAACTAGACTACTTGATAATGAAAAATGTTATTAGAATGCCTTGAAATCTAGGTATGAATTATATTAATAAGAACTAAAGCTTAAAGAATAGGGCTTGTAATCACGAGTGTTTATATTTAGGGCTTTGAATGTAAATCTAATATGCTAAATTAAAAATATTTAAATATATCATGTGATAGAAGCACTTGAAATGGGGATTGGTTGTCAAGGACATCCTTCTATAAGTCATGGATTAAATAGTACTTAATAAGCTATCTTGTGTGATGTATGCTGAGCACCGACTTGATATTGTACTTATGTGGAAGATTTGACCTAGTTGATTCGTCTTCCAAGATCAAAACCATGATATGTTACTTTGAAAAGCCTTATGCATAACCAAGAACCCATATAAGCCATTAATCACACATTCTTTATGACAAGACCATATTAAAAACACGACTAACATCACCAAGTAAAGTCAAGTGAATATGTGTAATAACATGTTTGAGTACATAACCAAAACAACTCCAATATCATGTTATACCAACAAAGCATGTACAATAGTTCATAAAATTACAATTTATACAAAACCCTTACTCATAACCCACCATGAAGTCTACAAGTGCAATGACCAAGTAAAGTCCTATAACCTCACTCAACCAAGTAAATCAAATAAAGGATCTCAATCAATGCCTAACTTTACATAACATAGCATTAAGAGTATTCATCATCATATTTAGCAATATAGACAAATAGCATGTTCATAATTGAAACTAACATTGTAAAGTCTCTAAAACGTCTTAGGTGAAACTATAGCCTAACGAGTGTGTCATGAGGTCTTAAGGTCCTAAAATTTTATATGATGATGCTAACAAGCAGTGTCTAAATTTTGTTGAAGTTTGGATATCAAAGTCCATGACGTTTGATATAATTGCCTTGAAAAATACTTGTGTCTTAGTGTGTTTCATCAAGTTTTACGTGTTTGTTTTTGATGAAATTGATGTGAGAGGTCCTTGAAGTGTATATGATCATATTTGAGTTTGAAAGGTCCGGGAAAAACTCCCCAGGACCAACCAAGGTTACCTTGAGGAAGGACCCAACTTGTGAGGCAGGGCTGTCCAAACCAACCTCACCTATGAATGACATCGATGCCCAGTAGGCTGATCGACACCACATAAGTGGGAGGCGTAGGTGATAACTTAGCCTAGGGAGCTTAAGCTTCCAAGCGTAAGTAGCTGAATCCATCCACAGCTTGCTAGGACGGCCCATTTATGGACCTACATCCCGTTGATGGGCAACCGTCGATGCTGTCTGCATTTGTCGTAGGCTAAATGCTTGCTAGGTGGTTTTTCTATTTCAAGTGGTTTATAATCTTAACCACTTAGATGAATTCACTTTTAAAATAAAAAACCCAAATCCCAAAAAGAACTCTCTAGAACTCCATTGAAGCTTGAAGGGAAAGTGGACCTTGAAGCTTGAAGCTTGATTTCTCCATCAATTCTTCTCAATTTTTGTTGTATAGCATCAATTAAGGTATGACCTTCATCCTTGAATCACTCTATTGATTTCATGTGTAGTTTACTTTGGGCTATTAACCTATGAAGGAATTATGTTAAAATCACGTGTAGGATGTCTTAGATTGATAAATTTATATTGAATTGAGTTGGATTCATTGTGTATTGTGATTTTTTGGATTGAATTTGTGATCATGGCCATGGGTAAGAGCCTTTGGGTATTGTGTTGGTTGATTTGGCTATGTATTGAAGTTGTGAGAGTGAATTGGTGGTATGCTAGACTAACTCTCTTTATATTATGTGATTTAGATCTTAATTATGTTAATTATTTGTATGGTCCACTTATGGTTGCGGTTCTATGTGCTATACTTGTGAATTATGTTGCCTCGGCAGCATTACTTTATGAATTACGATGAACATGGACTTGTCGGCATTACTTGATAAATTGTGATAGCTTGAGTAGTTGATTTATGAGAAGTATGATCATATCTATCTACATGTGAGTAAGATGAAAGTATGTGTTCTTCTATTGATATTAGGTGATCATGTTAGACTATGACTATGTCCTTATGTATGTAGTCTTTGGGTTCATGCATGATTCTTCTTAATTTGTTATATCAGTCGTGTAATGGTTATGTTGATGGTTTTATAGTAGTGTTAGGCTGACCTATTGTTGTCTTGGTTGTTTGTATTTGCTTCTTGAAAGGTACGCTATATGTGATAAGGTAAAGTATGTGTGTGTCATGTTTAGGTAGAATTGTGTCCCTTACTTGATACATTTAGAATGTGAATGTGGATTCTTGACTTAGTATGGTAAAGCTCCTTAGACTTGTATGTGTTATTGTCCTTGATTTGTGAATGTTTCTTAAATGGACTAATGAAAGTAATGACTTACGTTAAGGGTTAGTCAATGAACAAGCATGTATAGAATTGAATGTAAATGAAATTCTGCTTATGTGCAAGGTGTGTTCACATGTACGCACACACTTGAATGAATGGATGAAGCTAAGTTAAGTCAAAAGAGGAGTTTTGGGGTGAACACTCTTCGTGAATTGAGATGAAGTGTTGAGTAGCAACCTCACTACATCCTAAGAGATTACTAAGATAAGTCGGAGGATGAATGCCCTTCGTGAGTTGAGATGTGGTGTTCACTAGTTATCCTTAACCTATAGTATGTAATGTTGAGAATCCGTGAGGATTTATGCTTAGCACTGAGATGATATGAAGAAGGGGTGGTTACACTTCGTGAGTTAAGATGTTGTATTCCAATGTACCTCTTGAGATGAGTAATCCTCGTTAGTAGAGAATGAGTTATTTAGTAGCAATCTCCTTATCCCATAACTATGCGCCCACATAGGTGTAGCTATTGGGAAAGCCATGTAAAAGCTAAGAGAATTACCTTACACTAGGCATGTGAGGATTCTTCATCCGATAGGGGTTAATATGAGGATTCCATGTATATCTCTCATGGTCTATGTCGGTTAAGCTAACCCCCACAAAAGTAATGAAAGTATTAAGTATTCTAAAAGAGTGTACTACTTAGGGTAGGTGGTGGAATGGGACACCATCTATTCGTTGCACTAGATAGGCATTCTGAAAAGGGAGTCTTGGTGAGTCTTATATGAATTGAATGATCTAAGTCTTTTTAAATAGTGCACTACTTCGGGTAGGTGGTGGAATAGGATGCCATCTACTCATTGCACTAAGTAGGAATTCCAAAAGGGAAGTCTTGGTATGTTTTTTGAGTGTTCTTCTAACATCTTTTCATTGAGTGGGAACTTGTTCTCCCTAGGCGAGTAAGCCTAGACGGGATAGTCTTAGGGATCACCTAGGTGTGTATTGAAAGAGGTGTATGGGCGTTTCCTTCATGTTTTACCTTGGTGAGTCTTAGCATAACCTTAGCTAGGGAAACTCATACGGAGATGAGTTTACTTCTTCTTGACTTGACTTTGGAAGTTCACTGTTTGGGATTTAGATAGTTCATTGTAATGCTTAAAATGAACTCACTGTAACATTTTGGTAACTTCACTGTAAAATGGTTCTTCTTGTTAAAATTATGAAAATCCTTCTCTAAGTGTTAAATGATGATCTATATATTGTTTTACTTCTATATTCATGAAGGTTTTACTTAATTGACATGAAAGTGTATTTATACTAAAATGTCCCTTTTTGCATGTTTTTGCATATGCCATACTTAGTACATTATTTGTCCTAACCCTATACTCTTTTATACTCTATAATTATATGTTTCGAAGCAAGGAGAAGTCTAGAAGGCAAAGTTTGGGAATCTACTCTCTCAAGACAAAGTATGTACTCATATATCCAAGGTTATAGTCCTATTTTTCTTAGTTTCTTTATTTAAAGACTTATTATGTATTACTTTTAAAGTAAAGGGTCATGTCCCTAAGATATTATGTTGTGTCTTTATGTTGGCTTGTGATGATAAGACTTCCTTAGTATTTTACGAAAAATATTTCCTTTAATAAAATATTCGTGAAAAGCTTTAATTCCGCACTAATTTTCATGTCTTATGCAATGAATGATAGTTAAAGGGATTGTACAAGACCCCAAAGGGTCAAGTACGCCTTGTTCCTATCCAAGGGTGCACCCTAACTTCTAGGGGGTACTCTCGGGTCGTGACAGATAAGTCCCTTTAAAAATGTGTGACTTTTTTGTTTTGGGAAGTGTTAATGTAGTATCACTCTTGACAAATGATGTTATTTCTAACCAATGAGTTTGTGTGTGCCTATGAATTGTGATCATTTCCCAAATTGATGCATGCTTATTAAAACTAATGTATGCTAGAAATTTAAACTTATGTGAAATAACTTGTGATGTGTGTGGTGTTATTTACCATCTTTACCTCATTAGGAAGGGAGTATGAGCATGCCTTGCTTAAAAGTGGCGAAGTTCTCCTTAAAATGAATTGACCTTTGTGCATTGCTTGTATATGAACATTATGATAACATGTGAGTATGTTAAGGAGATGGAAATTCCTCCTTAAACATAACTAAACATGGTAATGATAGGTATCGCCTTTAATCTACATTACTCATTATCTATGTGCATTTAGTATGAATTACTTATTTGCCTTTTGATGATGTTGTTAAACATGACAATGTATGATTAAAAGATTATTGAATGTTGATATCTTAATGAAATAAGATGTAAAGACCATGCCATTATTAGGACAAGGATGTTCTTCCTATCAACATGAGTAGCGCCTCTGTGTTGGATGCATTAAAGAGTGAGGGAATGAAGGTTTTACTTGTTTGTGCTGCATTGAGTGCAAAATTGTATGTAGTTGGTGTTCCTTGTATGTTTTGTGCATTGAATATTATGTTATGATATATTGAATGTTATGATCTACTATATGGGTCATTTTTGTCAAATCCGGGGAGCACCCCCTAGACGTAATCGGCGTCGGCGTCGGCGAAGAGGACTAAGACTAGCCTCTTAGCTTACATCATTACATTCGTTACATTAAAATGCAGATAATTAAAAACATTCTTCTATCTATCATAAGGTTTACATAGACTAGACGCATACACATAATATATTTACATCGAGTATACATTGACACTTCGTATAAGAATATTATATAGTCTTCTACTTTTATTGCACATATATATATAAAAGATATAACATAATCTTAAAATCGGATGTCTCATCTCATAACCATCTAAACAAGAGTATAACAATTGGGCATAGCTCATACATAAATACAATAAATCCACAAATAGGCTATACAATCTTTAGTACTCAAATGAAAGGAAATGAACATATTTTCTTTAAGACAAAGCAATATCCAAAGCTAGCCAATGGCATTGTCCTCAAAGTAGTGAGGACCTACCCAACATGAAGAGTGATAATTCTACGCCTTCCTTCAATGTCGCCACAAAACCTTCAACCACCAGAACCTGAAATGTTGGGTAAAAAGGGAGAAAATGGGGCTAGCACATCACTTCTACTTAGTATGAGACCATATGCACACACCACATAAAATCATTCTAAAAATGGTCATTTTATTAAAACATGCACTTTACTTTGAAAAGCATTATGCACATTCAAGAACCAATAGAAGTCCATAATACATATTCATCAAGTCAAGACCATGTACATCACAAGACCAACAATACTAAGTCTAGTCAAGTCAACATACATATTATCATAATTGAGCACATAATCAAGACAACTCTATCATCAAGTCATAACATCAACAAGCATAAATAAGAGTTCATAACATCATAACCAATGCAAGACCATTACACATGTACCCTCATTAAGTCAACTAGTGCAATGACTAAGAAAAGCCCCATAACCTTACTCAATCAAGTAAACCTAACAAGAACCATAACCAATGTCTAACTTCACATAGCATATCATTAAGAATACATAACATCATACTTTAGCAATAGAGGCCAAATACATGTCCATATGTGAGACCAATATCATATAGTGTCATCAAAATGTAAGATCATCATATAAATAGCATTTACATTTCTAAGCATATACATACATAAGAACAACCTTCTAAGACTTCCCTCAGGCTAACTAGTGCAATGTATAGGTAGTGTCCCATACCCCTACCTACACTAAGATAAACCCCTTAGGTCATCCTAGTTAGAGTTCTTTTCATTACTTCATTTTACCTTTTGGGAATATATTTCCTTAACCGACATAAAGCACATGAGCTAATGTGGAATCCAGTGTCATGGAACCCTACACCAAAAGAAGGCGTACTACTTGCCAAGGTAGTACCAAAACATGAACATAGCTTCTATTGTGGATCCACTAGCTAGTATTCCTATAGGGGCAACATAGTTCATGAACTAGGAGATGTAGTTGGGACCCTCTTTATGCTACATGCATTATAGTCTCCAATCTCATCAGTAAATTAGTGATCCTACCTTCCCTATGTGGGAAGGGATACTTCTCACTCTAGTTCGCTCAGTGCTAAGCTAGAGTTCTTTTTGAAATGTCTTTAATTTCTTTATTAATCATCATAGCTTAATGAAGGTCATAGGATTTATCCCTTCTATAATCATCATCATAACTCAATAAGAATTACATGAGTATTGTCCTTTTGATTACAATTCATACATGTGATGTTAGCACATTTACATATCACGTCATAATAAGACACTTTGGTAAGTTATCACCATCCTTATAACATTTACATCTTAGACAATAACTCACAAACCATAGTTCAAGAAATTTTAATTAAACATCATACCAACCCTATTATTCTTAATATAAGGTATACTTCAATACAACATCATCACTTAATCACAAGTAATCACAATTGAAGTAAAGAATTTAGATCGCACGACTTACCCCAATCTCCTTCATAAGTCATCACCAAGTTCTTACCATCAACCATCCAATTCAACCCAACAAAGGGTGTAATACAATCACACAATAGTAACCAACATAATAATAAAGCCAATGGAATCATTATACAACAATTCATGATTTGTTCATAGCCTAGAATTAGAGACTTAGGTCAATTACTCAAGAACTAGCATAATTGGATCAAAATGAATCACAGTCTACTCATAATTGTCATAATAACAACATAGAATAGTAATTCACATATTAATAAAGCCAATTGGATCAATACTATACAATTCAATTCAAGATCACAACCTAGGGTTTAGGGGAAAAGGTCATCTTCCACAAACTAGGTCAATTAATCAAGAAGTAATACAATTGCATCATAATACAACATAATCTACTCATCATAACAAAAATTAATCATAAACAAATCAATTCAAAAGACCAATTTTTTATTGGATGAAAACCCACTTGAATTTCAAAATTTTGAAATCAATTTGAAGGAACCATTTGAGGAAAGAGATCCCAAAGGTGAACGGAATCACATACCTAACTAATTGATTAATTTTGATGGAGAAACTTCATCCTTTGCAGCCATATAAACCTTCTTTGCTAAGTCTTCAATGGGTTTTCTTTGGGAGAGAGAAAGAAGAGAGAATGAAGAACAATTTGGTTTTGGGAATAATGGGAGTTGGGTTTAATCTAATTAGGTTTGGGTCTTTATAGGGGTCATTAGATAACTTAATTAGGCCTAAATTAACCCCTTACTAATTAACTAAGCCCTTAATTAATTAATTTAACCCACTTAAAAATGTGCAGCAAACCGGTGTCTTGAAAGACGAAAGCCCGACCAATAGGTCGTTTGTCAATCGACGGGCATTGTTCATAGCCGTCCTGTGCAGTCTTCGTTTTGGTCATAGAGTTGTCCAAAAGGAAATTTGGCCAAAATGGCTAATTGTCCATCGGTGTCCATCGACGCCCCATCGATCGGACCATGCCTCGTCGATGGACCACGTTGGTGAACACTGTCTCTTAACAGCTTTTTGCCACATTTGCAAGGGTCCTTCTCAGGGGCCCTTTGTTGGTCCTTGGGGAGTACCCGGACGTTTCAACTATAAACTAACTCTGATACATTTTAGACACCTTACCACCATATTTCATCATTTTCCAACTCCTAAAACTTAGTCAAATATGCTAAGGCACGCTAGCACCTCTTGAACTAGTTTCTGGACGTCATGGACATTCCTTGACGTTTTGATTCTAAAACTTCCTAAACGATTTGTATATATATTATTTGACCTTAAAACAGTGTTACAACCCTTAGACTCTCTTGTTAGGATCTACATTAAGCTTTAGACATTCGGAGTATTACACTATCCCCCCCCCTTAGGAACATTCATCCCCGAATGACACTAAAATTCTTTAAAATGAAGGAATAGACTCAAGACTAGCAACCCAACCAACAACAACATATGTGTAATACCTCGAAAAGGACATAGGTGAATCTAGAGACTAATATGTTTGACATGAGTGTACAAGGTCTAAAATGGTATTGAATGTAGTTATGAGGTAGTGCTATGAGTTTAGGTGAATCGGAAGTCAAACGTCATGGGACAACTAAGACGTTCGACGACCAAGTCACCTATGTATCTCATATGTGTTTTTATGTGTTTATTTGTGATTCATGAGCTTATGAGGTACTTAAATGGATTATAGAACCTTAGGCCCGTCTATGTGGCGCCACTACAAACCAGGATTCCCCTTTAACTTATTTATTTATAAAATTAGCCTTCCCTTTCATGAAAAGTTGTGATTTTTATAAAAAGCTGTGACTTTTATGAAAAGTTGTGACTTTTTATGAAAAGTTGCGACTTTTACGAAGAGTTGTGACTTTTATAAAGAGTTACAACTTTAATGAAGAGTTGTGACTTTTATGACGAGTTGCAACTTTAATGAAGAGTTGCGACTTTTATGAAGTGTTGCAACTTTAAAGAAAAATTATGACTTTTATGAAAGATTGTGACTTTTCCAAAGAGTTGTGATCTTTTCGATAAGACACAATAAACATTTATTCAAGCTACCCTTTGTAGTCTATAAAGAGAGGGATTTCCTCTAATTTTAAAACAACGAAAATTCATGTACTTTGCTCCTTTTGAGTGGCTCACTGACACCATTGTTTTTGTATTAACACACTAGATAATAGAATCATTTTGTCTAGACAGGATCTATTCCTTTAAATCTCGGGTACTAGAATGGAAAAATTTCCTTAAGTGGACAATGTCAAATCGGTGGGCTCGATTGTTTCCTTCATGTTTCATTTTATTATAACAGATCCTGGTATGTTTATTAGAGTCATTAATTTATGCTTATGTTATTACATTTTTGTTTTTGAGTACATGTATTAAACTTTGTTATTTATGTTAATGATTTTGATTATTTTGTTGAAGTAAAAATGTGTTAATCAAGATTTTGATGTAGTCATTAGAATATTAGTGTTATGTAGATTAGAATTCTTAAAGTTGTAAAATAAATGAGTTTGATTTTAATTGAGTTTTCAGTGGCTAAAAGATCCATGAGATGTCTAAGAAGGGACTTTGAGTTTTCAAAAGCTATGTCGGTTCCACACTACCTTGGTTCTTTATTTATTCAACTTCCTATCTTATCGAGGAATTTAATCAATTTGTAACATACAAAAAATAAATGAATGTAGTGGGATGGTAAGTATTGTACTCAACCTTAATCAAATGTTTAGGGTTCAAATGTTGGGTTGGAGTCAATGAATTACCCCTCAAAGTAAGATGAATCTATATTAATCAAATATTAAAGCAATAATTAACTTTTTATAAATTGTAGATTGAAAGTCCCCCCCCCCAAAAAAACAAAGTTTTAACTATATTGATCGAAACATAAACAACAAAATATGTCTTTTGGCTATCAAAATAGTGTCATCGAGTGCATATGATTTTGAATACGGGACATGACTAAACATCATTTAATCTGAATTATTTGAGCGACATACTTATTTCGTTGAACTTCAAGGGATGCATTTTTATATTTTAATTAACTTATAAAATACACAACTAATTATATAAGATGTATACTATTTAGATTTTATATGTAGAGGCCTTGAATAGGATAAAAACTCTCGCAATTAATGAATTAAATATTTGTACGACTTTTTAGAAAATACAAATATAGACAATGAAAAAATTACATATCTTTTCATAACACTTTGTTGATGAACAAACAAAGTAAAATGAAGAATTAATAACAAAATTCATAAACACTTAGAATCAAGTCTTTCGTTTTAAGATTAAAAAAAATTAAATTCTTTTTTGGATAAAATATTTTTAACAATTTATCGTAGGGGTTGTACCATCTCGAAAACATTTATATTAGTACATGTTCAAAAGTAGATTATTGACGTAGTAAGCAACGCGCGAAGCGCGGGCAATTTACCTAGTTATAGTTTATATAGGAAGGGTGTCAAGTTTCGTGATGTTTGGAGGTCAAACGTCCAAGAATGTCCATGATGTTCGAAAGGTTTGCCTTGAAATGACCTTGTATTTCTAAGCATGTTTTGTCGAGTTTTACGTGTTAGTTTTGGATGAAATTCACGTGAGAGGTTATTGAATTGTCATTATGTCACATCTGGGGAGAAACCCCTAGAAGTAACATGGCGTACTTGAACTCTTGGAGGTCTTATACAAGTCCATAGTTATCATTCATCGCATTGACATAGTAAATTTAGCGGAACATTTAAAACTTTTCATAGCACATCATATGCTAGAAACTTTACTTCATATATATATAAAATATCATAATACATACTTAGAACCTTAAGACACTTTGCCATCTTAGACTCAATCAACATTAGAATACATTAGGGACACGGCCCTTAAGACATATTACATAACTATACAATATTTAAACACTTTACAGTAAAGACATAAGTAGGAGATCCTTGAACTTAAGGATTCCTTTCATTGAGCTTTGGAATCATCTATCAAGCTCTTCACCATTCAAAATGTACTTTAAGAATCCATAACCTACACTTCGTGTAAAAAGTAGAGAAGAATGGGATTAGTACAAGAATGCACTATGTATGGCAACCATGCAAAAACATGCATTTAAAAGGGGCATTTTCTTGAAATCATACTTCATGCCATTTTGAGGAAATCTTCATAAAATCTTTATCCAATAGAATTTGTATCATTCACATACTGAATATAAACATATTCAAAGGCCAAACATTTCATAAGATCATATATATAATTCATTACATTTTCAAGTCATATTAGAGTGACTAGTTTTTCCCTTAACACTGAACTATCTTCCCTTTCATTCATTAACCTCCCAATTAACCCTCTACTGATACTTGATGCAATGCATCACCTTAAGGCCACAATGAAATATACATATCATCTACACAAGACAACACATACCATCATAGAAGTATAGTACAACATAGGCATAGTTAAGCCAAGACTATTAGGACAATTACAGTAAACTACCTTTAACTTGCACATATACCAACTTCACTTCACACTAATGCATTATAAGACCTTACTAACAATCCTACTCTAAGCCTACTAGTGCAATGTATATTTGAAGCCCCATAACCTCACACATACTTAGTAAACCTATCATAAGACCGCAAGTCTTACCATCCAATTCAGACATCAACAAGTAAGTGAAGATAACTTCATTCAAGTCAATACAAGACCTTCATCATATAGTCAATAATATCAACATCATGCATATAGACTCATACCATGCACATCTTCATAACAAGTAGACCAATACTACAAAGTCATGCATAAAGAACATATACGTAGACACATGCATTAGAACACCTTCCTAGAACTTCCTAAGGAGATACTTGTGCAATGTCTAGATGGGTTCATTACTTCCACCTATCCTAAGTAACATCCATTAAGTCATTCTAGTTAGGGTCCTAGTCATTTACTTCAATTGTCCATTTTACTTTAGGGAAACTATAGCCTTAACCGACATAGACCATGTGATGCTAAACATGGAATCCGGTGTCATGAAACCCCACACCGAAAGAAGGTGGTCTACCGGCCAAAGTAGAACCAAACTTGACATAGCTTTCTAGGTGGATCCACTAGCTAGTATCCTATGGTGGCAACATAGTTATGGAACTTGGAGGATATCTTGGAAACGTCCCTCTATTTTCTTGGGCTATGAATCTTTCCACCTCATGAGATTTATGGTAGACCAACCTTTCCACATTGGAAAAGGACACACACTCATATACAAGTTCACTAGGTGCTAAGCTAAGTTCCCTTTATTTAAAAAGCCTTTATTATCATTTATTTATAAACTTAGGTTTAGGAGAGTCATCCCCTCATAGGCTTAGCTCATAGGTCATAGATGAAAGTTCATCAACCTAAATCATGTGAGGAATCCCTTCAGATGAACATAGCATATGTAAAGCACCATCTAATTTAGGATACACTTCATCACACCTTTCAAGGCTCCTATATTGACTAGATCATCATTCATGTGTGTGTATACATATATGTAAACAAACCTTTCACATAACACATTAAGTCACACATGTTCATACATCGTATTCATACATATAGAAACCAAAACTGGAACTATCCTATCAAGGTACACATGTGCAATGCATAGGCAACGTCCCATACCTTTGCCCATACTAGTACATCTATCAAGTCATCCTAGCTAAGGAAACACATATCATACTTTCATAAATGTCATCTTAACATGCGTAGTAGTAGACACTAGTGAATATGAGAACTACCTTTCATTTAGACACCATGACCTATACTACTTGTAACATGCATGTAAAGTGAGTGTGTGTATACATTGGTCAACATGATCACATAATGGCTATCAACAACACATCAAGGCAGCCACCCTCTTAGACCACATTACACTTTCAAGTATAGACCACACAACACAACTTAGCATAGGAGACAAGAAAATCTTCATATTATTCTTTAAAGCTCCTAACATTAGCTATTCACACCTTCACATAGGGTTCCATGGGTCGGGGTCATCAATCCTTAATAAATCATTAATGGCAGCAACTACACATGATATTAGCATATCTATTCACATGCTCTTAACATTAGTAACAAAACCCAGATTCACAACTATAGTAGAAGACTATGCACAAGTTACACATAAAGTGATCATCATAACCACTCATTCACATAATCATCAATTTGCCTTCAAGGCCATGATCAACACATTATAATGACAATAAAGCAAATACCGCCACCATAAGTGGACCATACCACACAATGTAATACAAGGCTTCATCAACTACATTAATATAGAAGAGTAGAGGAGATAAGTGTCCTTACCCATTTTCTCACCCTTTGATCATCATTCACCAATACACCTTGTTTATCAACAATTCATATATAGGGCATTAGCTAAATGAACTTTAAGCATAGAAGAAACCATGTACAAGTCGCTAAACGATCATGATACCACTAGTGCGAAACATTACCATTGTTCTAGAGAATAGATAGGCATAGAGCATAAATAAATTTCTCTACTCTTGCTTATCAATCAAGATTAATCAATAATATACATGTAGAGAAGTAGCAAAAGAAATCATAGCTTAAACGAGACACTACTACAATTGCCAATAAAGTCAAATTCACTATAAGTATGCTTTATACTAGGAATTCATGGAAGGTATGTTTACATAGGTTAATCCTATTCAAACTATCATGAATTGATCCACATTGAATCCATTACATATAATTCATATTCACATTACCTTATAGGCAATAGCTAAGGACAATTAACCATGATCAATTCATATAACAACTATCCTAACGTCAAGATTACACGTTACTATTCTACAGACTAGAAGAACCTAGTTCAATTCATATAAGCCATATTTACTTCAATCATTCAAGATTCATATCCATAATGGTACACATGTGCAATGCATAAGCAATGTCCCATACCCTTGCATACTAGTACACCTATCAAGTCATCCTAGCTAAGGAAACACATATCATACTTTCATAAACGTCATCTTAACATACATAGTAGTAGACACTAGTGAATATGAGTACTACCTTTCATTTAGACACAATGGCCTATACTACTTGTAACATGCATGTAAAGTGAGTGTGTGTGTACATTGGTCAACATGATCACATAATGGCTATCAACAACACATTGAGGCAGCCACCCTCTTAGACCACATTACACATTCAAGTATAGACCACACAACACAACTTAGCATAGGACACAAGACAATCTTCATATTATACTTTAAAGCTCCTAACATTATCTATTCACACCTTCACATAGGGTTACTGGGTAGGGGTCATCGATCCTTAATAAATCATTACTGGCAGAACCTATACATGATATTAGCATATCCATTCACATGCTCTTAACATTAGTAACACAACCTAGATTCACAACTATAATAGAGGACGAGGCACAAGTTACACATAAGGTGGTCATCATAACCACTCATTGATATAATAATCAATTGCCTTCAAGTGCATGGTCAACACATTATAATGACAATAAAGCGAACACCGCCACCTTACGTGGACGAGATAAGCGTCCTTACCCATTTTCTAACCATTTGATCATCATTGACCAATGCACCTTGTTTATCAACAATTCATATATAGGGAATTAACTAAATGTACTTTAAGCATAGAAGAAACCATGTATAAGTCGCTACAAGATCATGATACCACTAGTGCGAAACATTACCATTGTTCGAGAGAATAGAGAGGCATAGATCATAAATCAATTTCCCTAGTCTTTCTTATCAATCAAGATTAATCAATAATATACATGTATAGAAGTAGCCAAAGAAATCATAGCTAAAACGAGACACTACTACAATTTCCAATAAAGTCGAATTCACTATAAGTATGCTTTATACTAGGAATTCATGGAAGGTATGTTTACATAGGTTAATCCTATTCAAACTATCATGAATTTATCCACATTGCATCCATTACATATAATACATATTCAATTTACCTTATAGGCAATATCTAAGGACAATTAACCATGATCAATTCATATAATAACTATCCTAACGTCAAGATTACAAGTTACTATTCTGTAGACTAGAAGATCCTAGTTCAATTCACATAAGCCATATTTACTTCAATCATACGAGATTCATATCCATAATTTAAACACTATATTAACCTGGAAAAGTAGATATAACCAACTTAACATGATCGAAATCCACTTTTATACAATTAAGGACCCACAATACAGTGATCACATTGTTAACTAGTCTAGGCATGTTCAAACATTCATACATTGATCCACATGGATTCTTAATCATCAATTTAACATTAATTCACGTAAATAAAATTAGATACAACCAGTTCAACGTAATAGAATCGCAATTCAATCGATAACAAGTCGAGATCACAAAGCCCATGCAAGGACTAAAACAAGTTTGGAAGGGGCATATGTTCATCATGCAATTGGAGTCAAATAACGTTAAAACCACTATATTAAATTCAATTCATCATGATTTCATCGTTCAAAATATTTTTAGAAAGAACCCATGGCTAGATTGAAGAAGGAGAAGTTTGATCATAATATCTCTTTTGAAACTTTGAGATTAACTCTCTAGATGGAAGGATAACTAGAGATGAAGGATCAACATACCTTTATATACATGAAGACCTCTAAAACTTGGTGATGAAATCACGAAATATAAGCTCCAAGTTGTTCTTGAGCTTCAACAACAATGGAGGTTTATAGGGAGAAGATTTTTGGAGGGAAACGTTCAATTTCGTGAGAGGAGATTGGGAATGGGTTCTTCACATGTTTGATCCTTTATATACACCCAAATATTGGTAAATTAATCAATTATAGTCAGCTTAGGACGTGGGGTGAATTTCCCATTAACCCCGTAAGTAAAACCGTCGCAAGACAGTTATTGCAGGCCACAAAAGACAGATCACAGTCTACTGGGCATTGGTCAATCGATATGCCGTCTTTTGGTTCAGTCGATTGGACGTTGGCCTGATTTTCGGTTGAGACTTGCCCAGGATAAGTATCAATCGACGAGAACTCACCTACGAGCCTTTGGTTGACCAACAGGCCATCGTTTGGTCCGTCGATTGACACTGCCAAGGTAGTGTCTCGACCAGCCTTTGGTCCTTTTTGTGGGCCCTATTACGGGGCTCTTTTGAAGTTTTACCCAGACGTTTCCTATGTAAATACAACCCTTACCAAATTTTAGACATCCCAAATGAGTTTCACCCAAAACAAATACCTGCAACACGTCCAAACATGCAAGGCCCATAAAGACACACACATGCATGTCTCGAGGCTATCTTCCGAACGACATAGGCGTTCTTGGACGCTTGACCTCCAAACTTAGCAAAACTTCATATAATACCATTAAATATATTTATAATTCATTTTAAGACTTCATAATCTCATTTCATACACATATAAGAACGCATAGACATATAAGGCACATAGGTGACTAATCGTCGAACATCTTGTTCGTCCATTGGCGTTTGATTACAAATCACCTCAAACTTTATACACTGACTCTAAACCATATTATAATCCATTTTAGGAACATAGAAAATTAAGACAAACATGTTAGGATCTATACACCCTAACTCATTTTAGGGGTCTTACAATATCCCCCACTTGGGAACATTCGTCCTCGAATGACACTTAGAACATTTTTAATCACAACAAGGACTTCAATGCATCATAGAGTTCATCATATTCGTATAATCATCACATAGAAGTTAATGCACCAAAATTACAAGGAATACATCTTCACATTATCTAGCACTCAATGAACACAAGAAGGCAAAACTTCAATTCACTCACTCTTTAATGCGTCATACAAAGGCTCTTATCATGTTCATAGGGGGAACATCCTCCTCCTAATCACAACATAGTCATTACACTTCATTTCATTAAGACCTCATATTACAACTATCTTTAAGTCATACTTAGGCAGATTTCAACAACACTCAAGAACAAGTAGGCATTCATACTTCAATGCACATAGTCTTGAATTAATTGAATCAACAATATCTTTATTAGTTAGACCTAGTGCCATGAAGGTCATACTCAACCATACCATGCTTAGTTGTTTCCATGGAGGAATGTCCCTTTTCTCAACACACTTACATGTATCATGAGTTCACACCTTAGCAAGGTACATGGACGATTTCCTTTTAAAATGAGACATCCTCAACTTTTAAACCAAGACATGCTCATGTTTCTTCCCTAGTGAAGTCGAAATGGTAAGTCACACGAGGCACATCACAACAAATAGGAAGCCATTTCACAAAATTTCAAATTCTAACATAGCACTAGCCTTTATAGTAAGCCTCATTTGGGAAAAACAATAAAAATTATAGGCACACACATGAACACTTAGCTAAATATGCTTTCACTTTTCAAGAGTGGGCCTAAAATCATTCTTTTCAAACCATACAAGTCACAAAATTTTCAAGAGACTCAACATATTTTATTTTAAAGAGATTCAAATTTTCATTATAAGGCTAAACATTACACCTCACAACTGACTAAAACCAAGTTTCTTACCTTACATCATGAAGTCAAATTCTCAATTAGCATATTAAGATGCACCATAAACATGAGGAAACATGGACTTTATCAAAATTTCCTTTCATGCACCTTGGAATCTTAAAATGCCCTTAAGGAAATGACAATGAATACTTGCCAACTGTATAACGTTCATACTTTATGCAAGACTATATTCATGGACAAGTTCATCAAGACTTCATTAGATTCAAATTCAAGCAAAATAGACGGACAAAGTAGAAATATCTACAACCTTACTATTCCATCACCATCCCCCACTTAGGGTAAACCCAATTAAGAGCAACTTCACCCAACCTAAAGAGGATCTTAACTTAACAACATTCATATTTCAACAATTACAAGTGATGACTATTTAGAAGGAATTTACAGTAAGTCAACATAGTAACACCAAGGTATTCTAAACCTTATCAATTTAGGCAAATCATCCTCAATGTTAGATCATACCATTCAACCACATAAGGTTTTCATACGATACAATAGACACCAAGGTCATACAATATTAGGGGAAAACAACATAGAGACTTAGCCATAAAAATTCTTCTTTTTCTTTAGACATTACAGTAAGGTGACTTCTATGTCACTAAAATCCACATCATCACCCTACCAACACAAGCATATCACCTTCACACCTAGGATTAAGTCTACACCATGGACTCCATCCCATACTAGGCAACTTAGAAGGGACCAAATTTATACAAAGGGAAACATTGAACACTTGTAGGCACATATTCTTAGGGTAACATGCTTCCATAGGTAGTCACTAAGCATTTTTAGTTCAAATCATAGTATTAGGCTACCATCTAGTAAAACCTTATAGGAACACATCATTCCAAAATAACTCATTTTAACCATAATAACTTCTAACATGCTTTAACTATATCATGACATACATTTCTCAATATTACAAGCTATTTCACATAAATTTCATATGTATCGCCATAATTGGCATCACATCATCAACACATGCCAAAATTCACCTTCACACATACTCAAGCAACCATAAAACAAAGATAAACATTTAAACTCACCTTCTCTCCCTCAAGCATAGAGAACAATCTCATCCAAGAAATCATATGTATATAGCCCACCGAACAAGAAAACATAAGAGAGAGAGATCTTATAGAGTTAAGTTCTATGGCACGATATGAGAATGATGAAGAAGGGAAACTCTGTCATCCTATAGCCTCCCGTACCATTTGATGTGTCGCGACTCACCACCAATGCTACGAGACTCTACTAGACGTGGCAATATGAGACTTTTATAAGGTAAAACCACTTTATAAACCTCATGCTATGATACCACGTTTGTCACATCCGGGGAGCACCCCCTAGAAGTAACATCGCGTACTTGACCTCTCGGAGGTATTATACAAGCCCATAGTTATCGTTCATCGCATTGCCATAGTAAATGTAGCGGAAAATTTATAAGTTTTCATAACACATCATATGCTAGAAACTTTACTTCATATATATATAAAATATCGTAATACATACTTAGACCTTAAGCCTCTTTGCCATGTTAGACTCAATGAACATTAGAATACATTAGGGATACGGCCTTTAAGACATATTACATAACTATACAATATTTAAACACTTTATAGTAAAGACATAAGTAGGAGATCCTTGAACGTAAGGATTCCTTTCATTGAGCTTTAAAATCATCTATCAAGCTCTTCACCATTCAAAACATCCTTTAAGCATCCATAACCTACACTTTGTGTAAAAAGTAGAGAAGAATAAGATTAGTACAAGAATGCACTAAGTATGACAACCATGCAAAAACATGCATTTAAAAGGGGCATTTTCTTGAAATCATACTTCATGCCATTTTGAGGAAATCTTCATAAAACCTTTATCCAATAGCATTTATATCATTCACATACTGAATATAAACATATTCAAAGGCCAAACATTTCATAAGATCACATATAGAATTTATTACATTTTCAAGTCACATTACAGTGACTAGTTTTTCCGTTAATAGTGAACTATCTGCCCTTTCATTCATTAACCTCCCAATTAACCTCTAGTGATACTTGGTGCAATGCATCAACTTAAGGCCACAAGGAAACATATATATTATCTACACAAGACAACACATACCATCATAGAAATATAGTACAACATAGGCATAGTTAAGCGAAGACTATAAGGACAATTACAGTAAACTACCTTTAAATTGCACATATACCAACTTCACTTCACACTAATGCATTATAAGACCTTACTAACAATCCTACTCTAAGCCTACTAGTGCAATTTATATTTGAAGCCCCATAACCTCACACATACTTAGTAAACCTATCATAAGACCACAAGCCTTACTATCCAATTTATACATCAACAAGTAAGTGAAGAAAACTTCATTGATGTTAATACAAGACCTTCATTATATAGTCAATAATATCAACAGCATGCATATAGAATCATACCATGCACATCTTCATAACAAGTACACCAATACTACAAACTCATGCATAAAGAACATATACATAGACACATGCATTAGAACACCATCCTAGAACTTCCTAAGGAGATACTTGTGCAATGTCTAGATGGGTTCATTACTTCCACCTATCCTAAGTAACATCCATTAAGTCATTCTAGTTAGGGTCCTAGTCATTTACTTCCATTGTCCATTTTACTTTACGGAAACTATAGCCTTAACCGACATAGACCATGTGATGCTAAACATGGAATCCGGTGTCATGAAACCCCACACTGAAAGAAGGTGGTCTACCGGCCAAAGTAGAACCAAACTTGACATAGATTTCTGGGTGGATCCACTAGCTAGTATCCTATGGTGGCAACATAGTTATGGAACTTGGAGGATATCTTGGAAATGTCCCTCTATGACCTTAGGCTATAAATCTTTCCACCTCATGAGATTTATGGTAGACCCACCTTTCCACATTGGAAAGGTACACACACTCATATACAAGTTCACTCGGTGCTAAACTAAGTTCCCTTTATTGAAAAAGCCTTTATTATCATTTCTTTATAAAACATAGGTTTAGGAGAGTCATCCCATCATAGGCTTAGCTCAAAGGTCATAGATGAAAGGTCATCAACCTAAATCATGTGAGGAATCCCTTCACGTGAACATAGCATATGTAAAGCACCATCCAATTTAGGATACACTTGAGCACACCTTTCAAAGCTCCTATATTGACTAGATCATCATTCTTGTGTGTGTATACATATATTTTAACAAACCTTTCACATAACACATTAAGTCACACATGTTCATACATCGTATTCATACATATAGAAACCAAAACTAGAACAATCCTATCAAGGTACACATGTGCAATGCATAGGCAATGTCCCATACCCTTGCATACTAGTACACCTATCAAGTCATCCTAGCTAAGGAAACACATATCATACTTTCATAAACGTCATCATAACATACATAGTAGTAGACACTAGTGAATATGAGTACTACCTTTCATTTAGACACCATGGCCTATACTACTTGTAACATGCATGTAAAGTGAGTGTGTGTGTACATTGGTCAACATGATCACATAATGGCTATCAACAACACATTGAGGCAGCCACCCTCTTAGACCACATTACACATTCAAGTATAGACCACACAACACAACTTAGCATAGGAGACAAGACAATCTTCATATTATAAATTAAAGCTCCTAACATTATCTATTCACACCTTCACATAGGGTTACTGGGTAGGGGTCATCGATCCTTAATAAATCATTATTGGCAGAACCTACACATGATATTAGCATATCCATTCACATGCTCTTAACATTAGTAACACAACCTAGATTCACAACTATAATAGAGGACGAGGCACAAGTTACACATAAGGTGGTCATCATAACCACTCATTCGTATAATGATCAATTGCCTTCAAGGGCATGGTCAACACATTATAATGATAATAAAGTAAACACCGCCACCATACGTGGACGAGATAAGCGTCCTTACCCATTTTCTAACCATTTGATCATCATTGACCAATGCACCTTGTTTATCAACAATTCATATATAGGGAATTAACTAAATGTACTTTAAGCATAGAAGAAACCATGTATAAGTCGCTACAAGATCATGATACCACTAGTGCGAAACATTACCATTGTTCGAGAGAATAGAGAGGCATAGATCATAAATCAATTTCCCTAGTCTTTCTTATCAATCAAGATTAATCAATAATATACATGTATAGAAGTAACCAAAGAAATCATAGCTAAAACGAGACACTACTACAATTTCCAATAAAGTCGAATTCACTATAAGTATGCTTTATACTAGGAATTCATGGAAGGTATGTTTACATAGGTTAATCCTATTCAAACTATCATGAATTTATCCACATTGCATCCATTACATATAATACATATTCAATTTACCTTATAGGCAATATCTAAGGACAATTAACCATGATCAATTCATATAATAACTATCCTAACGTCAAGATTACAAGTTACTATTCCGTAGACTAGAAGAACCTAGTTCAATTCACATAAGCCATATTTACTTCAATCATACGAGATTCATATCCATAATTCAAACACTATATTAACCTGGAAAAGTAGATATAACCAACTTAACATGATCGAAATCCACTTTTATACAATTAAGGACCCACAATACAGTGATCACATTGTTAACTAGTCTAGGCATGTTCAAACATTCATACATTGATCCACATGGATTCTTAATCATCAATTCAACATTAATTCATGTAAATAAAAGTAGATATAACCAGTTTAACGTAATAGAATTGCAATTCAATCGATAACAAGTCGACATCACAAAGCCCATGCAAGGAATAAATCATGTTTGGAAGGGGCATGTGTTCATCATGCAATTGGAGTCAAAATAACATTAAAACCACTATATTAAATTAAATTCATCATGATTTAATCGTTCAAAATATTTTTAGAAAGAACCCATGGCTAGATTGAAGAAGGAGAAGTTTGATCATAATATCTCTTTTGAAACTTTGAGATTAACTCTCTAGATGGAAGAATAACTAGAGATGAAGGATCACCATACCTTTATATACATGAAGACCTCTAAAACTTGGTGATGAAATCACGAAATATAAGCTCCAAGCTGTTCTTGAGCTTCAACAACAATAGAGGTTTTTACGGAGAAGATTTTTGGAGGGAAAGGTTCAATTTCGTGAGAGGGCATTGGAAATGGGTTCTTCAAGTGTTTGATCCTTTATAGACACCCAAATATTGGTAAAATAATCAATTATAGTCAATTTAGGACGTGGGGTGAATTTCCCATTCACCCCTTAAGTAAAACAGTCACAAGAGAGTGATTGCAGGCCATAAATGACGGATCACTCTCTACTGGGTGTTGGTCAATCGACTGGCCGTCGTTTGGTTCATTCGATTGGACCTTGGCCTGATTTTGGGTTGAGACTTTCCCATGCTAAGTATCAATCAACGAGACCGCACCTACAGACCGTTGGTTGACCAACGGGCCATTGTTTGGTCTGTCGATTGACACTGCCAAGGCAGTGTCTCGACCAGCCTTGGGTCCTTCTTGTGGGACCTTTTGCGGGGCCCTTTTGAAGTCGTACCCGGACGTTTCCCACATAAATACAACCCTTAAAATTTTTTATACATACCAGAGGAGTTTCACTCAAAACAAATACTCTCACCACGTCCAAACATGCAAGGCCCCATGAAGACACAAACATGCATGTCTCGAGGCTATCTTTCGAACGTTTTGGGCGTTCTTGGACGTTTGACCTCCAAACTTCTCGAAACTTTTTATAATACCATTAAACATCATTATAAATAATTTTAAGACTACATAAGCTAATTTCACACACATATAAGAACGCATAGACATATGAGGCACATAGGTGACTAATCCTCGAACGTCTTGGTCGTCCCTTGACGTTTGACTTCCAAATCACCTCAAACTTTATACTCTGCCTCGAAACCATATTATAAGCCATTTTAGGAACTTATAAAATTAAGAAAAACATTATAGTCTCTAGACACCCTAATGCATTTTGGGGGTCTTACACGTTAATTAGATATTTTCAATATAATTAACCTATGAACCCATGTAATTGATGAACCCTACTTTTTGAATACATTAAGGCTGACTTGATATTATCTTAATGCTTATAAATCTTAGTGTATTTTTCTATGGTCTATTGAATGATGTAAGAATCTTATTCAATTCATGTATAGGTTGTCTTAGATTGATAAATATATTTTCAATTGACCTAGTTTCATTGAGTATTATGGTTTTTGTATTGAATTGATTATCATGGCCATGGGTAAGGGCATATTGGAATTAATTGGATGATTTATCTAAGGATTGAAGTGGAGAGAATGTATTGCTGGTACGTTGCCCTGTTTCTCTTTATTTTAAATAATATAGCTCTTCAATTATGTTGTGATTTGTATGGTCCACTTATGGTGGAGGTGTTATGTGAATGATGTGGCCTTGTCGGTGTTACTTTATGTATTATGAAGATCATTGCCTTTTCGGCAAATACTTAAAGTATTGTGAAGATTTGTGTAGTTGATTATGTTTAGTATGATCTTATTTACCTACATGTTAATTAATGTGAAATTATATGTTGTTCTATTGATATTGGGCGATCATGAGACTATGAATATGTCCTTATATGTGTAGTCTTAGAGTGTATGTATAATTATTCCTACTTGTCTATATGAGTCTATGATGGATATATTGATGATGTTATAGTAGTGTATAGGAAGACTTAAAGATGATAATGTTATTCCTATGTGTTTCTAGTATGATACGCTATGTGTGGTAAAGGGAAGTCTTAGTGTGTCTTGTGTGGTAGACTTGTGTCCCTTAATTGATGCATGTATCAATGTGAATATGAGATATCTAGACTTAGAATGTTAAATCCCTCTTAGTCTTGTATGTATGAACGGTATGAGACCTTGAATTTTTCTAAGAGGGTCCTTTATGTAAAACCTTAAACCTAGTGGTAAGGTTATGAACTTTGAAGTCGAAAGTCGTAATGGTATCCTTCTTGTAATGAATGGTGGACTTGAGGTTGGTTGTCTGGAACAACATCATATCACCCTTAGGAAAGTCATTAAGCTATCTTTGTCGCCATTGTAAGGCAGCCCTAGAGGGCCTCTTTGGTAGGATTAATGTGATTGGGTTATGATTTAGATATAGAACCTCTTCATGTGAACCTTAATGTGAATTACTCTATGAGAAAAAAGGCTAGCACCGAGTAAGTATTGTAAGGGAAGTAGCTCTAGTTAAGAATGAGGCTAGAGTGCGAAGTAAACCCTTCATATTCCTTAACCATGTGCCTACATGGGATGTGTCCAAGTTCTACCTTTGGCAAGTAGAACACCCTTCATCGGAGTAGGTTAAAACTACGGATTCCATGCTTTGCTACCATGGTCTATGTCATCTATTTCCAATTCTCATATTATGGGATACCTACTAGTATTTGAGAAGTCTATGAAGTTTAGATGGTGGTATGGGACGCTACCTAGACATTGCACCTTTAGGCTTTGAAGATGTTAGTGAGAGTCCCTAGGTCTTCTACAAGACCATTACTTAAATGTCCTTTATGTGATGAATGTCTCTTAATGAACTAATGAAATAATGACTTATGTTACAAAGCATGTAAATGAATGAGTACCTAATTTAGAGTGACTTTAAGGATTTCCTAGTTAAAGTGTGAAGGGGGCATAAGTGATGATCTCTTCATGTCTTATCTAGGGAAGTCTTGAGAATGACTCTAGTTAGGGAAGTTGGTTGATACTTTAGGCATTATCTAAACAGTCTTAAGGATTATTTAGGTAACCTTGAAGAGGGTGTATGGGCGTTCTCTTCTAGGATTACTTAAGTAAGTCTTTTGATAGCCTTGGTAAGGAGAATGTCATATTGTATATGTTCATATGTTTGATGTATTGTAAGTGTGTATGTCTCATTATGGGTGATTTTAAGAATTATTTAGGTGTGCCTAGAGAGGATGTATGTGCGGTCTCTATTTGTCTTACTTAAGTGAGACTTAGGATAGCTTTTAGTGAGAATATTACATGCTATAAAGTGTCTAAAGTGAAGTTAAAGGACTTCACTGTAACAGTGAATTAGCTCAATGTAAATTGTCCCTTAAAAATGTGATAAATTTCTTAAGTGTTATATTATGTGTTTCTAAGATGTTAAATGTTGTTGTTATGATTATATTATGATATTAAATCAAAAGATGCATATTTCCAATGAATGTCCGTTTTCATGATTTTTATGCATTATGCCATAATTAGTATATGTGTTTGTACTAATTCCATATTTTCTATCTCTAAATTGATTCATAGGTGAAGGGGGATATTGGAGGCTAAGGCTTGGATTATAGCACCATTCAAGTGAAGTTGAAATATGTCCTCTCTTGATTCGAGGGCATAGTTATCATAGCTTTCATTCATATTGAAGAATTTTAATAGACTAAGTATTTCTATCGTTTTATGTATGGGCCGTGTCCCAAGTATTCTCGTGTCTAAGCTTTGATGAGATGGAGACTTAGTATTTCCTATGATTTCTAATGAAAGATGTTATTAAAGATATTCTAATGTTTTGTGAAAATTTTTAATTCCGTACTACTTTTGATTATGTATATGTGATGAACGATACGAAAGGGCTTGTGCAAGACCTCCGAGAGGTCAAGTACGTTGTGTTACGACCCAAGAACACCTTAACTTCTACGGTGTGCATGCGGGTAGTGAAAAATTCAAAACATAAGTCACAATCAAAATCATCATTGCACATGACCTTTTACACAATGCAACTCAAAACATCATTTTAAACTCATAAGAGTTCAACATTCATTTCATGTTTATTCATTATGACAAGGCTTTCTTCAACACATATAAACATGCTCAATACAATTCATGAAGGCAAAATATACCAAAATGCACAACATAAACTTAAAACAAGTAAAAAAGCAACTTTTTCATTTTTAAGCATAAGGTTCACTGTAATTCACTGTAACATGCACCTTTTGCACAACTTTCACCAAAAATCAAAGCAATTTTAACTAAACTCATTATTTTCACTACAAGTAGGAATAGCTAATCTTTGTTATCAAATAGATGAGGGTAACGAGACTACATGTCGGCCTCGGCCTCCCATGTTGCACCCTCAACTAGGGGATTCTTCCATAACACTTTTACGGAAGCCACCTATTTGTTCCTTAACTTCTCTACTTGTCTATCAAGGATTTGAATCGGAACCTCCTCATAGGAGAGGTTCTCTTGAACACCTAGACCTTCAATAGAAAGAATGGACTCGGGATCACCGATACACTTCTTAAGCATGGAAACATGGAACACCGGATGAACAGAAGCCAATTCACTAGGTAACCTCAATTCATATGCAACCTTAACAATCCTTTGCAATATTTCATAGGGACCCACATAACGAGGTCTCAACATCCCCTTTTTGACAAATCTCACCACCGCTTTCATATGCAAAAGTTTTAGATTCACCTTATTCACTTCGTCAAACTCTAATTCCCTTCTCCTATAGTCGGTATAAGACTTTTTCTGGCTATAGGATGTTTAAAGTGATTCCTCATAATATTAACCTTCTCCAAATTCTTATGAATCAATTCGAGATCGAAAATTGAAGACTCATCCACTTCAAACAATCCAATTGGAGATCTACATCTCCTACCATGCAAGTCTTCATAAGGAGCCATAGATATAGATGAATGGTAACTATTGTTGGAAGAAAACTCAACCAAAGGCAAATGCTTATCCCAATTTCCTTTGAAATAAATTATATAAGCTCTAAGCGTATCCTCAAGGGTTTGAATAGTATGCTCCGCTTGACCATCAGTTTGAGGATTAATAGTGGTGCTTAACTTAACCTTCGTACCCTACCCCTTTTTGAATACCTCCAAAACCTAGATGTAAATTGTGCACCCCTATCCGATATGATCGATAACAGAATACCACGGCGACACAATCTCATCTATGAATATTGCTGCATAATCTTTCGCCGAGTAAGTAGACTTGACGGGAACAAAATTAGCGCATTTGGTCAACCTATCCATAACCACCCATATGGAGTCATACTACTTTTGTGTCCGATGAAAACCTACCACAAAATCCATATTAATGTCTTCCCACTTCAATGTAGGAACTTGGATTTCTCGAAGCAAGCCACCCGGCTTTTGGTGTTTGGCTTTCACTTTTTGGCAATTTGGATACTTAGCAACAAATTCCGCTATGTCCTTCTTCAAGACTCCCACTAAAACACCTCTCTAAAGTCATGGTACATCTTTGTCGAACACAAATGAATGGAGTAACGGTATCTATGAGCTTTCTCAAGAATCTGGTTCCTCAAGCCATCTACATTGTGAATACACAACCTTCCTTGATACCTCAAGTCACCATCCCCCCCTAAGGAGATTGAATCATTAAGTTTACCAATAACCGACTCCTTCAACTCCATCAATGGTTGATTAAGGTATTGTTTGGACTTCACCTCAACCATCAAAGACGACTAAGAGTTATGATGGACTAAAATCCACCATTTGGAGAATCTTCCAAACTAACACCCAATCTAGCCAACCTATGAACATCTTTCACTAGGCCTTTCTTGTCTTCTTCTACATGAGACACACTACCCATGGTCATACAATATAGAGCATCTGCAACCACATTGGACTTGCCGGGGTAGTAGAGAATACTCATGTCGTAATCTTTCAATAATTCCAACCACCTTCTTTGTCAGAGATTTAACTCTTTTTGAGTAAACACATATTAAAGACTCTTGTGGTGGGTATACACATCAACATGGACACCATACAAGTAATTCCTCCATATTTTCAGGGCAAATACCACGGCCGCTAACTCAAGATCATGAGTTGAATAATTCTTCTCATGCACCTTAAGTTATCTACAGTCATAGGCTACTACTTTTCAATGTTGCATAAGCACTCACCCCAAGCCCACTAGGGATGCATCACAATATACCACGAAGCCCTTTGTGCCCTCCGATAAAGTCAACACCGGAGCGGAAGTAAGCCTATCTTTCAGGAATTGGAAAATTCTCTCACATGCCTCCAACAACTGAAATTTCATACTCTATTAAGTCAAAGAAGTAAAGGGAGATACAATGGACACAAATACATCCACAAACCTCCTATAATAACCCGCTAGATCGAAGAAACTCCTAATGTCAGTTGGATTCAATAGCATAGGCCAATTTTTCACCGCTCGGTTTTCTTTGGATCAACCTCAACTCCTTCACTAGAGATGATATGACTAAGAAATGCCACCGACCTCAACCAAAACTCAAATTTTCTAAACTTGGCAAATAATTGGATTTCCTTAAGTACTTGTAACACAACCCTCAAATGGTCCATGTGTTCACCCTCATTTTTTGAATATACCAAGATGTCGTCAATGAAGACAATAACAAATAAATCTAGGTAACTTTGAAACATCCTATTCAGGAAATCCATAAATGTTGTCGGGGTATTAGTGAGACCAAAGGACATTACTAAGATCTCATAGTGACCATATCTAGTCCAAAATGTCATTTTTGGTATATCCTCACCTCTTACCCTAAGTTGGTGATACCCCGGTCTCAAGTGAATCATAGAAAAGTAGCTTGCCCATTGGAGTTGATCAAACAAGTCGTCAATCCAAGGGAGAGGATATTTGTTCTTAATAGTGACTTTATTCAGTTTGTAATGACCCGAAGTACCCCCTAGAAGTTAGATTACTCTTTAATCACCACATGGCGTCGATGACCTCTCAGAGGTCGACACAAGCCCTTATACATCTTTCATTGCATAATCGTAATAAAATAGAGGAAAATTAAAACTTTTCATGACAGTCAGGGAGTATTCCCTGAAGTTTGTTAAACTATCCAAGTATGCTACTTTCCTTAGTATCTAACAACAAGGATGAGATGAGTACTGAAGTTTGTTAAATTATCCAGGTATGCTACTTCCCTTGTATCTAACATCAAGGATGAGATGAGCAGGTTCCTCACAGGAATCAATGGAGATCTGGAGGAGGAGTGTCGGTCTGCGATGCTCCATGATAATATGGAACTCTCCAGGTTGATGGTGCATGTCCAGCAGGTAGAGGACAGACACAAAAAGAGGGGTATTCGTGATACTAGGAGGCCTAAGCCTCAAGATCAGGCAGGTCCCAGCCATGGTGGCCACAGAAACAATTTTGGCGTCCGTGAGCAGCCCAGGTTCAAGAAGGGGCAACAGAATTCTGGGAACTCTAATTCTCAGAGGAGTACAACACCTAGAGGAGGCAGACCTAAGTCCAAGAAGGGCAATGGAGGTGAGATGCAGCTTCCCAAAAAGAACTGTGCTAAGTGTGGCCATGCTCACAGTGGAGAGTGCAGACAGGGCACTAATGTCTGCTTCGGTTGCGGTAAGTGTGGGCACATGGTTAGAGTCTGCCCACAGAACAGAGGTCAGGCTGGAGTTAATGCTCAGCCTAGGACTAATCCACAGGGTGCAGCAGCAGCTGAGCCTCCTAAGAAGAACAGGTTCTATGCCTTGAAGGGCAGGGAGGAGCAGGAGAAGTCCGCTGAAGTGGTCACAGGTATGCTGCAAGTATTCTCAAGTTCTATTTATGCTTTACTTGATCCAGGGTCTACACTTTCCTTTGTAACTCCTTTGCTTGCTCTCACTTTTGAGATATTGCCTGAAGTTCTGCATGATCCTATAGTGGTTAGTACACCTTTAGGAGAAAATGTAAGAACTGATAGAGTATACAAGGATTGCCCAATAGTTGTAAGTGGTAAGACTATGTGTGCAGACTTTGTTGAGTTACCCATGCATGATTTTGATGTTATTCTTGGCATTAACTGGATTCACAGTTGTTATGCTTTCTTGGACTCTCGTAGTAGAGTGGTGAGATTTCATTTCCCTGATGAAGAGGAGCTAGTCTGGGAGGGGTACAACTCGAGTCGTCCTAACCTCTTGATTTCAAACCTTATGGCCAATAAAATGATGTCCGAGGGGTTATTGTGTCATCTTGTGAGTGTTAATGATTTAGATCATGACATTCCTTCCATAGACTCAGTGCCTCTAGTGAATGAGTTCCTAGATGTATTTGCTGATGATTTGTCTGGAGTCCCTCCCCCTCGAGAGATTGATTTTGGTATCGACTTAGAACCCGATACGAAACCAATTTCAATTAATTATTACAGAGCGGCTCCAGCTGAACTCAAAGAGTTGAAGTAGCAGTTAAAAGATCTCACTGATAAGGGTTTCATTCAGCCGAGCATATCCCCTTGGGGCGCTCCAGTGTTGTTTGTGAAAAAGAAGGATGGAACCCTTAGAATGTGTATCGATTATCGGCACCTCAACAAAGTCACTATAAAGAATAAGTATCCACTTCCTAGAATAGATGATTTGTTCGATCAGCTCCAAGGGTCTAGTTTCTTCTCAAAGATTGATCTTCGTTCAGGTATCATCAGCTTAGGGTTAGGGATGGAGATATCCCAAAGACAGCCTTTCGTACCCGTTATGGTCATTATGAGTTCTTATACATGTCATTTTGTCTTACGAATGCACTTGCTGCATTTATGGACCTCATGAACCGAGTTTTCCGTGAATACCTTGACTCTTTCGTCATAGTATTCATTGATGACATTCTCATCTACTCTAGGACCAAGGAAGAGCATGAACAACATTTGAGACTAACCTTGCAGGTACTTAGACAACATCAGTTGTATGCCAAATTCAGCAAGTGTGAATTTTGGCTTAGATCAGTGACCTTCCTGGGTCATGTTGTATCCGATCAGGGCGTGGAGGTGGATCCCAGGAAGACTGAGGCTGTGAAGAACTGGCCAAAGCCTCTTACTCCCACTGACATCCGTAGCTTTTTGGGATTGGCTGGTTACTACCGCAGGTTAGTGGAGGGCTTTTCTTCCATTGCTGCCCCACTGACAGGTTTGACTAAGAAGAAAGCCAAGTTTGAATGGACAGAGAATTGTGAGAAGAGTTTCCAGGAGCTCAAGGACAGACACACTTCAGCCCCGGTGCTTACTTTGCCTAAGTGTGGTGAGAATTACATGGTTTACTGTGATGCATCTAGGGTTGGTTTGGGTTGTGTTCTTATGCAGGTTGGTAAGGTGATAGCCTATGCGTCCAGACAGCTCAAGGTTCATGAGAAGAATTATCCCACTCGTGACCTGGAGTTGGCAGCTGTGGTGTTTGCACTGAAGCTGTGGAGGCACTACTTGTATGGAGTACATGTGAATGTGTTCATAGACCACAAGAGTCTCCAGTACGTGTTCACACAGAGGGAGTTGAATCTACGTCAGCGGAGATGGTTGGAGCTGTTAAAGGATTATGACATGAATGTTCACTACCATCTAGGTAAGGCTAATATTTTGGCTGATGCTTTGAGAAGGATGTGCATGGGAAGTACAGCTCACGTTGAGGATGATAAGAAGGAGCTGGTGAAATATGTACACAGACTGGCCAGACTGGGTGTGCGATTGGTTGACTCTACTAGAGGGGGTGTTTTAGTTCATCCTTGTTCTGAATCATGCTTGGTAGTTGAAGTCAAGCAGGGTCAGCATCTAGATCTTGTGTTGATGGAGCTGAAGGACTCATTGTTGATGAAGATGAATGAGTCTTTCGCTTTGGGAGGTGATGGCATACTTATGTATCAGGACAAGCTGTGTGTACCAGATGTGGATGATTTGCGGACCAGGATTGTTGCAGAGGCCCATGGTTCCAGATATTCCATACATCCAGGTTCCACCAAGATGTATCATGATCTTAAGCAAATTTATTGGTGGGATGGCATGAAGAAGGACACTGCAGAATATGTGGCCAAGTGTCCTAATTGTCAGCAGGTTAAGGCAGAACATCTTAAGCCTGGCGGTCTGACTCAGATTATTGAGGTTCTGACTTCGAAGTGGGAGGCCATTAATATGGACTTCGTGGTTGGTATTCCAAGTACTAGGAGGCAGCATGACTCCATATGGGTTATTGTGGACAGATTGACTAAGTCAGCCCACTTTATCCCTGTGAAGTCTACTTACAGAGAAGAGGATTATGCGAGACTCTACATTGATGAGATTGTGAGATGGCATGGGATTCCTTTGTCTATCATTTCAGATAGAGGAGCTCAGTTTACTTCACATTTCTGGAGATCTTTCCAGAAGAGCTTGGGCTCGCAGGTGAAGCTTAGTACTCATTTTCATCCTCAGATTGATGGGAAGGCAGAGCGCACCATTTAGACATTGGAGGACATGTTGAGAGCGTGTGTGATTGACTTCAGGGGTAGCTGGGATGACCATCTGCCTTTGATAGAGTTCTCGTATAATAATAGCTATCACTCCAGCATTGGGATGGCACCATTTGAGGCACTGTATGGTAGGAGGTGTATATCTCCAGTTGGGTGGTTCGAGGTTGGAGAGTCATCCATTTTGGGTCCAGAGATCATTCATGAGGACTTAGATGAAGGTCAGAGTGATTAGGGACAGGTTGGCTACTGCTTACAGTCGGCAAAAGTCATATGCAGATAACAGAAAATGGCCCTTAGAGTTTGATATTGGTGACCAGGTCTATCTGAAGATATCACCTATGAAGGGGGTGATGAGGTTTGGCAGGAGGGGGAAGTTGAGTCCGAGCTATGTTGGTCCATACGAGATCCTACAACATGTGGGTGAGGTGGTCTATGAGTTGGCATTGCCTGTGGAGCTAGCTTCTGTCCATCCAGTCTTTCATGTATCTATGTTAAAGAAGTGCCTAGGTGATCCAACATCGATTCTACCTGTGAAAGGTTTGGGGGTCGATGAAGAGTTGTCCTATGAGGAGGTACCTGTTGAGATCTTAGACAGACAGATCAAGCGGCTGAGGAACAAGGAGATTGCCACAGTGAAGGTATTGTGGAGAAATCATCTTATTGAGGGTGCTTCGTGGGAGGCTGAGGCCGACATGAGATCCCGTTACCCTCAACTTTTCATCTCTTGAGGTTAGACTTCTTACTCTTAAGTCTAAGTTTCCTTATCTCTCCATATTTTATTGCTATTGCTTGACTGTGCATAGTGATTATGTTATGATCTGACTGGCATTACGCTATATAGTGGTAGTGTCATTCGGGGACGAATGTTCCTAAGGGGGGGGGGGGCTAATGTAACAACCCTAAAAATGAATAAGATAAGAAATGCTTAATGTGTCAAGAATGCCTACGATTAGACCAGGGTTTACACGGATTGATGCGCGTAGAACCAGACCTCGGAACCCTTGCTATTGTCAAGCCAACTAACTTGGGGAGTTAGTTGATCTTGGAAAGGTTGGGTCCAACCATGTAGGGCTCTCGAATACGAAGATTTACTCAAAGGAGTCTTTACCGGACTTAAAAAGAGGAAATCTTAGGTTTGAATGGTATAGGGGTAAAATGATCTTTTTCTTGACTAAGGGTAGTATCGTAATTACCCTAAATATATAATTAATTATTTATTTAATAAGGTGGAGGGGAAAATTGGGGAGAGAGAGCCGAAATTGAGCTCTTGAAGTTAAGTCTTGCTCCACCCGGGTTCGAACCTAGGTGGAGGCAATGAATTTATGTGATTTTTATTTAAGCTATTGAATTAACGTAATTTATTATTAATTATTATTCATAAGCTGATTTAAAATAAAATAAAAATTAGATTTTTATTAATTAACTAAACCTTATTTGACTAAGTCCTAAACTAGACTCCGAAGCCTAATATAACTCCCACTCTCTCTCTCGTCTATCACTCAACTCTCACGCTCAATCTCTCCCATTCTTTCACATGACATTTCTCTGCCAAATCAAGATACAAAAGCAGAAAAATAAACCAAGTTCTTCACACTTGAATAACTCACACGAAATCACAAGAAAACAAACGTTAATCGCACACTAGGCTAAGGGAGGTTGTCATTCGAGTGGAGTTGATATTGAGGAAGCTTTGACGAGTTCTTGAGTGGAGTTTTTGGGCAGAAACTTCATGTTTTGAACATTAATATAAGGTAGGGGTTTTCTTCTCTCTTGGTGCCTTTCCCAAGAGACCCCTTAAGGTTCATATTGTTCATTCGAAAACTAGGATTGTTTCCCCTTTTGCATGCCCCTGTCACTAGCTCCCAATGAATCGTAGGTTGGGTATGATTGCTGGTAGATTTAGGTGTATGTGATGTTTTCGTGATGACTATGATTACGTTTGTGTACTTGAATTCGTATGAAATGCAACCATGTAATCGAAAGTTTGTGCAAGTGTGTGTATGTGTAAAAAAATGTCACTGTGAAGTTACTGTGAATGAGGTCAAGTTAAGGCTTCAAGTTTAATAGTGTTTTGGTTGTCATTTTAAGTACATAAACCTATGTAAATCGTGATGTTCATAAAAATGGAAGTGTGGCTGATTTGAGCGTCAATAATTTGGCTAAACGAATACATGAAAAACACCCCAAAAAGTGTTAAACGATCCATGAATCTTCCCAAGTTTTCAAGTGGAAATATTGATGAAAATAAGTTAAGAAAATGATTAAGTGTACAGCCAAAAATACAATTTTCGTTTAGGCTAAAGTTTAGTGAAGAAATTTTGGAAGATTTAATGAATTTTAAAGGGGTGAGGCCACCAAGATTCGAACATGTGACCTCACCCGTGTGACAATTTAAATTCGCAAAAAGGAAAGGGTTTGGGGGGATTCGAAATTGGGTCTACTGGTTGAGAAAGGAGAGAGCAACAATTTAAATAAATAAAATGGGAGGCGTGGGAATCTAACCCACGACCTCCAGGTAGCGAATGAAAGAAGAAAACCTAAAGAAAAGAAAATGTGAGGCGTGGGAATCGAACCCACGACCTCAAGGCTAGAAAGGAGAAGGGCGAATTAAATAAGAAAATAAAGTGAGGCTGTGGGGGCTCGATCCCGCAACCTCACTGCCAAACGCCTAGCTAAGTAAACTTTAATTAAAAATAAAAATAAGGAGGTTGTGGGGTTCGAACCCACAACCTCACAGCCCCTTGCGAAATTAAAAATAAAATAAGGAGGCTGTGGGGGTTCGAACCCACAACCTCCCAATTCCAGCGAAATAAAGACTAAAATAAAAAGAGGCTGTGGGGGTTTCATCCCACAACCTCTTGGTCTAGACGAAATGGGACAACAAAATTTTAAAATAAAAATAAAAGGGGTTGTGGGGGTTCGATCCCACAACCCTTCGGCTAAATAAAGGGAAAACCCAAGGAGAAAAATAAAGATAGAATATTGATGTTGGGGCTCGATCTAGGGTCCCAATGTCATGAAGACTAAAAATAAAGTAAAGGAAAAGTGTAAGTATTGTCCAAGTGGTTCGAACTTGGGTTCCCTTGCCCAAATTTCCGTATTAATATATAAGTCATACGTGAATTAAATGTTCAAGAATAATGCCACCTACTTAGATCGAAATCGAGATCTTGGCATATATACAAGATACATAAGTCTTGTACTACATAATCTTAGGAAGATATGAGTCACTTAACGAACTATGAATGAAGCCTCATGGATTGTATGTATAGACCCATAAGTCTAGCATACGTTTACAAATAAGTGAACCTAAGATGTATGTAATGAAATGAATTAACCCTAGAATGGGTTAAGTACGAGTGTAAAACACACTAAATGGCCAAGTACATTGGCATACGATGAAATGAGTATTATGTAATGAAATGACGAAACCCTAGAAGGGTTAAGTAAGAGTGTGAAACACACAAATGGCTAAGTATATTGGCATATGATGAAATGAACATTCACGTAAAATGGGGTGAGTAATTATGAAGAGCAAATGTGCTAATGTTAATGAATGTGGTGACAACATGATATGAGACTAATGTAAAAGATGAGAACAATCTCAAATGAGCCTAAGTAATTGTTGCCAAAAACATACTCACCTACGAGAGTGTAAAGTTAATGAAGAGACCAGTCTTTATGAACACTCTAATGAAAGTATTAAGATTAACACACTCAATACTAATGATGAGATGAGAAATCATCTATGAGCTATGATGTCCTCATACTAGAAGCCAGCTTCCATACGTATGAGTTGAATGTAATGGAACTTTATACTGAGCATCGATAGACTAGCTATGAGCGGTGATGCCTTGTTTTGGGAAAGGCGGAGGTTCACGTAACTCTCATGAGATGAGACTGTCCGGCTTGCCGGGTATGGGTCTCCTTATATCTCCTGGTCTTCGAACCTATACTGCCAATATAGGGATCTGGCGGGGTTAAATTCCCATGTACGCTAGCATGTTTTGGGTCACTTTGGCCGATGATTCCACCTCTTTTCGGTGGGGGGGAGACACTGGATTTCATGATGCTCACATGATCTATGTTGGTTAAAGATAAAGTTCCCAATGAATGAATGAGGCCAGCCTCAAATGATGCACATAATGAAATGAATGATACAAAAGGTGTTAGGTTAGGATAATCAAGAGGTGAGCTAGACTCAAGTAATGACACTAGGTTATTCTTGATCATTGCACAACAAACCCGATGAAAGTCTTAAACTACATCCTAGGTATAGCTGGTGTTCACACTAGCCTATGAACGAAATGAAATGAAGCACGTATGAATGAATGAAGCAGACTATGTGTTTGCTAATGAAGAGTCCCTAGTTGAGGTCCCATATGTTGAGCCCTCATTTTGGAAAGTCTTAATGCCAAGTCCATGATTCCAAGGTCTCATGGCATATGAATGAATGTTATAAAAGATGTTATGTGTTGTATGCTATATGATATGTGCTTTGTGTAAGATGTTATGTGCTGTGTGCAATATGATAAGTATGATGATGCATGTTACTCTCATGGCATGACTTTCCTAATCCAAATATGGAAAGCTCACTGACTTTCCTAATCTAAATTTGGAAAGTTCACTAACTTTTCTAATCCCAATTTGGCAAGTCCACTGACTTAACTTTCCATAATCATGTTGTTAGGAAAGATCTATCCTTTCTCATGCATGTCCTTAGTGTGTGCTTGCATATACCTATACTTAGTACAAGTGTGTACTAATCCCATACAACTCTATATTTTTAGGTGCAGGCACAGGTGGATGCTAGAGCGTACAGGTTGACGTTGCAGCTATCCGGACGTGGAGCTTTCATCCGGACTTGGTAGGCCCTCATGCTTTCGAGGATGTCTACCGTTACTATCCAGCTTAGATATAGGCTTTAGCTAGTGGAGCATGTTCAACTAGTGTTTCTTTCCTTTTTTTTTATTTCAGACACTGTATTGGTACCATTTTGGCAATTATACATTTATTACAGTATTGCACTATTTCTTTCATTTGATTATCTCTATATTAGATGGTTGATTTGTGAACGCCGATGATGTTAAGTTTAAAATGTTTAGCATGAAATAAGAAAACAAAAAGTTCAAATTTTCTGCTAAAATTAACCTAGATGAAGTAAGAATGACGTACGTAGGCTTGTCTGCGACCTCTGAGAGGTCAACGACGCCGATCTCATCTGGGGTCTAGATTTCGGTCCTGACAGTGATACTTGTTAGAATTAGAAAAGTTCTATGAAGTTTATGTGGTGGTATGGGACGCTATCTAGGCATTGCACAATAGACTTTGAAGATGTTAGTGAGAGTCCCTAGGTCTTCTCCAAGACCATTACTTGAATGTCCTTATGTGATGAATGTCTCTTAAATGAACTAAGGAATGTAATGACTTAAGATAAGAAATAATGTTAAATGAATAAGTACTTAGCTAGAGTAGTTAAGGGTTGTCTAGTTAAGGTATGAAGGAGACAAGGGGAATGGTCACTTCATCTCTTACTTAGATAAGTATTAGTAATGATTCTATTTAAGGAAATTTATTGGTTATGTAGACATGATCCAAACTTAGGTAAGTCATAAGGACTACTTAGGTAATCTTGAAGATGTCAATTATGGACATTCTCTTCTTGAGTTACTTGAGTAGTTCTTTGGATAACCTTTAAAAGGAGAATGTCATGTTGGATGTATGTCATGGTATTAAGTGAGAATGATTCTATCTTAGGTAGTCTATAGGATCCCTGATGTGTGTGTGAAAGGGATTGTATGGGCGGTCACTTCACACTCACCCAAGTGAACCTTTGAATCACCTTTGGTAGGAGGATCTGATGTTCATGTTTTTGATGTATTGTAAGTCTGTATGTGTCTCATTCTAAGTAGTCTTAAGGATCGTTTAGGCATGCTTTGAGAGGGTGTATGGGCGGTCTCTCTTTGTGTGACTTAAGTGAGTTTTAGGATAGCTTTTAGTGGGTTGACTACATGCTAGGAGATATCAATTGTGAAGGCTAAGAACTTCACTGTAATAGTGAAGGAACATCACTGTACAGTGAAGTAAGTTACTGGAAAGTGGTTATTAAAAATGTGATAATTTCTATGATGATTTCTTATGTATTTCTAAGTTGATAAATGTTGTTCTTATGCTTATAGTATGATGTTTTAATCAAAATTCATTAAAAACATGTTATTGACTAAATGTCCCTTTTTCATAGGTTTTGCATGGCTTCCATACTTAGTACATCTAATGTGCTAACTCCTTCTTTTCCCTTTTTGACTAAAGTCTAGGGAATTGGAAGTCATGATGTGCCATGGAGGATGGATAGGTTTCTAAAGGTTGAAGATGAATTATTGGTGAGTCCTCATCGATTCGAGGACAATATACACATGTTCGTTTATGTCTTAAGTCTTTATTTTATGTCTTGTATGCGCTTAGTCCCAAGTGTTCCATACTCTAAAGTATAGATAGTTCAAAGGGATATTGTAAAGGTTTAATGTGTTAATGAAAATCTTCCGCTTGCGTATTGTTTATAGAATGAGTTCTTCGTGTGTGAAGAAAGTTTAAAATTCTTACTAATTTTAGAATGTTTATTATTCAATGAATGATACGACTGACTTAGAAGAGACTTCTTGAAATCTCATTTGCCGTGTGACGAACTCGATGATACTCTAACTTCTTGGGTGTACTTGAGGGTCGTGACAGGACCATACCACTCAAGAGTTATTTAAACATAACTTAACAAAGATAGAACAACTTACCCTTCATCCAAGCCTTTACCACCTATTCACAATTTATACAATAGTCCATACTAAAATAGCCCTTAGGGCAGTAGCTAAAACTCAATAAAACTACTAAGGAACAATAACTATAACATTATCTAGTCATTCTCATAGAACCCATTTCATAAGCCAAAAGTTGATAAAAATAATAGACATGATTCCATTGGGGTTTCAAAATTAAAATCCTCATTTAAAGCTAAAAACAACTCATTTTAACCAATAAAACATTTTCATGCAAAGGTCCATACTTACAGTCAAGGAATAAAGAAGTTTGAAGTTTGAAATCCTTTTTTGCAATTTCTTTGAAAGGGCTCCTTGAATGAATGAAGGTTCAAGGATAAATACCATACCTTAATATGAAGAAACCCACGAAAATTTGGTGAAGAAAACGTGAAGAACTTGGTCCTCTTCCTTGGAGCTTGAAGCTTCTTCAATGGAGGTTTTTGGGAGGAAGAGTTTTGGAGAGAAATTTGATTTGATTTTTAAGGTTGGAAATGATGGGTGAAATTAGGTTTAAGATGACCTAAATCAGTCCAAAAATGATCCCCCAAAGTTCCCAAAAGACCCCCACACCATTTGGAACCTTTTCCAACTTGAAATTTGACTTAAAACGTCGCGGACAAATCTGGAACTTGGCTCCGTGTCTCGGAGCAAGTTCCAGATTTTTCCTCTCAATATTATGAGGAAGTGGACCTCGTGTCACAGGAGCGGCATGAGGTGGACTTTAGATTCTGCCCCCTGCACCCTGCCTTGGGCAGCTTTTAATTTGTCCAATGTTTGGGTACTCCTAGGGGACCCTTAGGGTGGTCCCCGGGGCATCGTTCTTCGACGTTTTGACCCTTTACATGTCCTCTAACCATTGACACTCAATTTAAATCTCAAACCATCCCCCAAACTTCACTACAAAACAGTACGACACACTAGTTCAACTTCGACTAGTTTTCGGACGTCTTGGGCGTTTGACTTCCAAACTCTTCCAAACATCACGAACTGTCTTCTAATGCTAAAATATACTAATTTAATACATTATTAACTTACGAAACATATGTGAAGCTCTAGTTTGATCTATTTCCTTTATATGGTGTAACAGAGCATTTTTAATGTTGGAGAAGGCCATTCCTCCATAATGTAATGAAAATCGTCAAGTATGTGTGCACTATGAAATGTGTAAATATTTCCAAATTTGTTTGTTTTGTTTAGAATGCATAATTATGTGAATTTGGTGTTCCTTGTAAAGTTGGTGCATTTATTCTAAAGTTGTAGTATGATGATGTGTGCTGTGAGCTGCTAGTTGAGTCATTTAGACCTCGAATGTGTTAGTATCAGTCGAGGACGAATGTTCCCATGTGGGGAGATTATAAAGACCCTCAAAATTAAATAGGACAATCTAGAGATTTACATGTGTTTCTTGATATAACAACTTGCAAAATTAAAGTGAAATTGTATACAAGGGCATATTTTACTTGTTTTGAAGTCAAACGTCAAGGAACGATGAAGAAGTTCAAAAGTGGTCGAAACGTTCGGGTACGACTCCCAGAAGACTACCCTAAGGGTCCTTGAGGAGGAACGAAACGTTTGCCAAGTGGCTGCCAGAAACAGACTCATTGACGACCCCCAAACAACGCCCCGTTCATCAATTGACGCCTTGTTAAAAGGGGACGTGGTTCCACACTAATTCGTGGGAACTTATCCCCTAAATGAGGAGTCTCAGTCACGAACAATGATAAGCAGGAGGGTCTGCCGTCCAGTCGATTCCCCATCAATGGGGGTCGTTGTTTTACACCTGCAATATCTGCAGGGTCTCGGCCAACATAGGGGTGAATTTGTAAATTCACCCCACATTATAATTAAATGATAGACGGGTAATTTAGGTGTTTTAATGTTCTTTAAGTTAGTTTAAACACCTGCACCTAGAATTAGACTTCACTTTGCAAAATAAAAACCCCAAGTTCAAAATAAGTTCTCTCAAAACCTCCATGGAAGCTTAGAGTCAAATTGGAGCTTCAATGGAAGAATTCCATTGATTTCTTCTACATGTTCGTGGGCTTTAAATATTAAGGTATGGTAATCCTTCATTCTTGACTAACATCTCATTCAAGAAGTCCAATTCAAAGATTTCAAAGGTAAATCAATGATTAAATTACACAATATTCAATGTAGGCATGGGTTCATTGTCAAATGGTCTTCAAAAGCATTGTAATGATAAATTGATGTTTAATCAAGGTGTTTAAGATGATTTTCAAATTAATTCCTTGCAGAACCCATGTTTTGTCCAAATCTCCTAAAATAGATTTATAAAGTGGGTTTCATGAATGTGATTGGATATGTTGGAATTGTGTTTATATTGTGTTGAATTGTTGTTATCTACTGCAATCCATGTCTAATTATGATGAAATTTCCAAAAATTGAGAAACTGTGATCATGACTTTGATGAAGGGTAAGTTGACCTAAATTGTTCTAGTTCTTATTCAATTGATCTTATGTGCTTTTGTCCACTTATTATGGTGGTCATCATCTATTGTACATAATTATATATGTGTCTTAAGGATGTTTCCCTGAAGACATTGAATGTTAAGTAATGTGATGCTATGATGTATTAGTATAAAGATGTTTTATGAAGTTACGAATATGAGTCATGAAGAGAGTATAACTAATTGAAGTATGATGTAAATGTGAAGTATGATTGTGTGTGTATTATTATGAATGTAGATCATGTTTAGAAGACAATGTTATGAATTAAGGTTATTATGTGAAAGGCTTTCTCACATATACACACACAAAGAATGTGAGTCTATTGAAGGGATTTCCCAATAGATATCTAAAGAATGAAGGGGGGATTTTTGGTGGACACTCTTCGTGAGTTGAGATGTAGTGTCTAGTAGAAACCTCACTATTCCTATTATCTTTCCAATTAATGAATGATAGGTTGGGAGTTGGATTCTCTTCATGAGTAGAGATGTAGTATAAAAAAGTAACTTCTAGAGATGAGTACTCTTCGTGAGTTGATATTTAGTACTTAGTAGAAATCTCTTAACCTATAGCTAATGAATGTAATGAATGTCTAATTATACTTAGCACTGAGAGGATTTGACAAAGGGGTGGGTAATCTTCGTGAGTTGAGATGTCGTATCCAAATGTACCTCTTGATATTGGTACTCTTCGTGAGTTGAGATGTTGTACTTAGAAGAAATCTCCTTATCCCTTATATATGCGCCCGCATAGGACTAGCTAGTGGTGTTCCACGTAAATGCTAAAAGAATGAACCTACCTTAGGCAAGTTTGGATCCCTCATCCGGTAGGGTATGGATTAATACCGGTATTCCATGTTAATCTCTCATGGTCTATGTCGGTTGAAGCTAGCCCCCACAAATGAATGTAATGAACTAGGTTTTCATAAGGGTTAACTACTTATTGTAGGTGGTGAATGGGATGCAATATATGCATTGCACAAGTAGGAATTTTGAGGGAGTCTTTGTGTGTCCTTATAATGATAATGAATGAATGTGTTTTTTAGATGATGTTTACAAAGTAAGTTGATGGTATGTTAAATGTTAATGAAGCATGTTTATGTTTATTGGTAATGAATCATGTAGGTTTGATGTCAAATGTTAATGAAGGTTATGTGACTTAAAGAATGTGATGTGCCTAGTTTAACATGATTCTAAAAGAGCACTAAGAGGGAGTTTTAGTATGGGATTCTACTTTCATATTGCACTAGTGTGATTTAGAGTTATTCTATGGTATGGTTCTTATGTGATGATTGTGGTTATGCTATGTCTATGTCTTATGAATGAATGTTGACTTTTTGGTTATGTTTGAAAAAGAAGTCTCCTTATCTTTGGTAGTCTTAAGGATCATTTAGGTGTGTATTGAAGAGGGTGTATGTGTGGTTTCTTCATTTCTTGCCTAGGTGGGTCTTAGGATGACATTGGATAAGAGAGTATAAATGGTTAAGGGGTTACTTAAAGAATATGGTCAAATGGTGAGAATTATTGAAGTATTAGTTTCTATGATGAAGTTTGACTAGTATGATGTCTATTACAATTGATTCATGATGTTTTGTGGAATTAGAATGAAAAGCATAATTAAAATAGAATGTCCTCTTTAAAGCATAATTTTGCATGATGGCCATAATTAGTGCTAAATTATACTAATTCCATATTTTCCTCTATTTTCTACAAAGTATAGGTCTTGGCAAGTGAGGATTCCTAGAGTTGAAGATTGGGTATTAGATTACTCTCTGAGGATTGGTATGTCGTCATATGTTCGAGGACATGGACTATGTTTCTAGTTTTCTTTCATCAAAGACATTGTATAAGATTTAGTATCTTTCTTTCAATGTAAAGGGTTGTGTCCCCTTGATAAAGAGATGTGTATAAGATGGCTTGTGATGATGAACTTAGTTCTTGATATGTTTTATAAAAGAGATTTCTTGTTTACTTATGTAATGAATGAATGCTAAGACGCTTGTATAAGATCTAGGGGTAATATCGGGTCGCTACATTTTGGGTGGGTTTATATATATGTTTTTTGATCATTTTTCACCCATTCCCCAATCAAAAACACAATCACTCAATTAAAATAAAAAAAAATGGATGCTCTTCATGCTCTCTAGTTTGTCTCTCCTCAAACCTCCATTGAAGAAGGTCAAAGATTCAAGTAGGGATCAAGAACAAGGCTTTCCTCCATAAATACTTAAGGATTATAAATATATGGGAACTTTTCACTCTTGGGACTCCATTCCTCAATAGGTTCTTCAAAAATGATTTCAACGTTCTTCCAAATTTCTACATTTCACCCCAATTTCGTGGGTTTTCTTTATTCTTGATGGATTTGCTCTAGAACTTTCTAATAATTGTTGAATTTTAATGTTTATAAGTGAATTGAAGTTTTATTTAGGTTTTTTTACCTAATTTCCAAAAAATACATGAATCATATTCTTCTCTTAACCTTAGCTTTTGAATTATGTTGAATAATGATGAGAGATGACGTAATTGAATGTGTGCTTGTATATTTGGCCATTGTATGATGAAATTAACCTATTTTATGGATGAAAATAACAAATTGGCAGTGAAGTATTGAAAAGTGTATCTTGGAGACCATGGGTGTTATGAACATGTTATTGTGATATTGTTGGCTTATCTTTGGTAATGTTAATTACTTAAAGTATTAATGATGAGTTTATGAACATAATACCATGATATGAATGTGATGTAGTCATGAACACGTTACTAGGATATGAATGTGATAAATTGTGAGATGATGATTGGTGTGCTATTATGAGGGGTTGAAGGTAATCCCTATGTCTATGTTCTCATATGGTGTTGGGTTTGTGATGAGAGGAATTTATCATCCGAAAACCTATGAGCTATGTATATGTTATATTAGGGGTTGAAATCCTAAGATCTATACTTTTAAGTGATTTTTAAAGACTTAAAGACACCTCAAAAAGGGAATTAAGAGGATATGCATGAGAGGAGTCTCTTCATGAGGAAGCTTCCCACGATGTTCTCATGAGATGGAAACTATAATGCTATCTAGCATAAAGTGGTTTTCCAATAACAATATACATATCCCTTAACTATTAAGCCCACATAGGATGTTGCTAGTGGATCCTCCTAGATGCTATTATGAATGTCGATGTCATACCTTGGCAAGTAGGATGCCCTCTTTTCGGTGTGATGGGTTGATACTAGATTCCATGTAGCTCGCATGTTCTAATGTTAGTTATGACTAAGGTTTCACGAATGTTAAAATGAACGAATGAAAGTAAAAATAAACACTAACTAGGAGTACTTAAGAATTGTTGCTTAGTATGGGTAAGGTTATGGGACTTTGCCTATACATTGCACAAGTGTACCCTGAGGGGATTTTTTCGGTGGGTTATTTATGTATATATGTTTTGAATCATATGCATGATGTTGATCTCTTATGATATGTATGATGTTGGTTAAGCTTGTTAGGTTGAATTATGATGTAAATACTATGCTTGTGGTCTTATTGATTGTTTGTTGGGTGTGTGTGGTTATGATGTCACATCTAGGGAGAACCCCATAGACGTACCAGCGTCGTTGTCCTCGGAGAGTACTAAGACTAGCCTTTTAACATTCATCCTTACATTCATAGGTTAAAATGCACAAAATTTAAATCTTTTCATCTCCAATTACTTCACGAGCTTTACTGAGATGTAACACTCCGGAAGATCCATGACTTGGACTAGAGTTTAGCATATTGAATAATGTTTAAAATGATGTCTCAAGACCTGTATTAATGTAATAAACTCAATCAGAAAAGGTTAGATAAAAAATGCTAAAGAAAGACCTTGACGTCCGGAAATTAGCTAAGTTGAACTAGTTGACGTCTCTATGTTTGGTGAAGGTTTGGGAGTGTCAAATGAAGTCAAAAACTTGTAAAAAGATTTTGGATACGTAATATGTAATACAAAGGGTAAAAACGGCCAGTAACGACACCGCAAGGACCACTAGTATGGTCTTTGAGGAGGACTCCAACATGAATAGTCAGGCAGCCAAAACAGCCTGCACGAGTTAAGAACCAAGGGGCTTATGCGCGACGTGCAGCCCACACAAGATTCACAGACTCAAGAATTGGGAGGAAGCCTCGCGACACAGAGCTTTCACGAGGCTCACTACCTCGACCCAAAATTTATAAAAAGAGAATGGGAATTGGCCCCGCGACGCGCAGTCACTTCCAAGATTCGTTAAATTCATATTTTAGGCAATTTAACTTCACAAAAATACATATTTAAGTGAACGGTCTTTTTGGTATTTTATGGGAAAACTTTATAATTTTTTAGGTCGATTTTAGACCACTTTTACACACTTAAAATCATATCAATCGAATTTGTTTCATCTCTCTCAAGAACGCTCTCTTTTTTAAACTCCATAGAAGAACAAGAAAACCTTAGGGAAGAAGACGAAGACTTCAAGATTTCCATTAAATTTTTGTGGAATATTCGTCAATAAGGTATGGGTTTTTCACTCTTGGGATTACTTTCCCCAAGATTTCCTTTCAAACATGCTTTTCAAGAATTCAACTACTAGGGTTTCTACTCTACAAAATGGGTTTTTCTTCCAAACTCTAATTTATGACTAATGATGAAAAAGACCAATTTTCTATGGTTAATTAAGTGTGTAACGTTGGGTAATTGATTGGTAATGTTTGATTTTTGTGTGAAACATGTTCCCTTTCTAAATAATGGTATTGATTGGGTATATTTACTACATTATAACATCTAAACGTTGGGATTGGAACTATGACTTGAATGAACTCTTTAATGGCTCTTTTCCTTATCCTAAATTACGAATGGGTCTTGTATATGACTTGAAGAGTGGGTATTGGTTATGCTATTGAGTATTTCACTATGTTGTTAGATGATTGTTGTATTTTGAACATAAGTTCTTGATAAATGTTCTTGGAAGCAAGAGGTAAGTCTTCTAAAGTTGTGATTACTCTATGATATTTATGTTAGCCTATAAATGATTTTACAATGCTATTGAATTATGTATGATGTTGCTATTTATATATGTTTGGCTATGAATATGTTAAATGTGAGATCATTATAAGGATATGTTAATGCAAGTTTATGATGTTCGATTTTATGCCATACATAAGATGATTATGACATATTAATCTCACAAATGAAGGGTTGTGATGAAAGAAAATTCTCATCTAAAACTAAAGAGCATATGATCATGCTTATACAAGAAGTTAATTCCCTATGACTTATGAATAAATGATGACTTAAAGGTTATTCAAAAAGGGACTTAATTTTAGCATCGATGGACCAGATATGAGAGGTGTCCCTTCCCTATTTTGAAGGTAGGTTCACAATGACTCTCATAAGATAGAGGCTTCCATGTAATGTGGAACTATGGGTATATAATATATCTCCTAGTTCTTTAACTCTGTTTCCACCATAGGATACTAGCTAGTGGATCCACCTAGAAAGCTATGTCATGTTTGGTTCTACTTTGGCCGGTAGACCACTTTCTTTCTGTGTGGGGTTTCATAACACCTGATTCCATGTTTAGCTCACACGGTATAATGTCGGTTAAGGCGATTGTTCCCTCAAGTAAAATGAAATACAAGTAAATGAACATTGACTAGGCTGACTTGAGGAGTTTATTTAGTATAGGTAGGGGTATGGGACTCTACCTAGACATTGCACAAGTAGACTCTAATGGAAGTCCTAGGAGATTGTTCTTATGTAATAAGATGATATGAAATGTACAATGCTTATGATATCTGATGTTACTCTTATATGATGTTGGATATGTTGATGAACATGTTATTGGTCTATATTGTTATATGTGGTGATCACTACTCATTATATAAGTTATATGAAGCAAAGTTTTACTTATGGTCTCCTATCTTGTTTACTTGGTTATGTGGGGTTATGGGGCTTCACATGATCATTGCACTTGTAAGCTTGGGATGAGATCATAGGTAAGTGTTTTGCATGTTAAGTTGATATGCACTATTGAACATGAAATTTTAATATGAATTTGTGACATTATGTCTTTGACTATGACCATTCTTTATGTTGATTGTGATTCTTATCCTGTATATGCTCTATTGTATGTGCACTAAAGGTTTCCAAATGACTTAGCATGTTTTCTAAGAAATGATCCTTTTCATGCATGTCCTTAAATGTTATGTGCATATACCCATACTTAGTGCATGTGGTGTACTAAGCCATTACATTATATTACTACAACTGTAGGGTCTGACTATTGAAGATTAAGAAGGTCGAATTGAAGAAGCTTGTAAGGCTTTCTCCAAGTGTTGGTAGGTCCTCATGTCCGGGGATGCTATCTTTCATTATTTCAGCTTATTAAGACTTTAGTAGTTTTTAGGAATACTGTTGATTCTGTTTTATATTTTTTGGATCATTTTAAATTAAGGCCTATATTCATGATTATTCATGATTGTTAAGTATGAAATCTAAGTAAACTTTACATAGTATGCAAAAGTTTTAAAAATTTTCCGCAATTTTAACTGATGACATGTTATGATGAATGCTAAGAGCTTTTCTGAGTCCTCTGAGAGGACACGACGCCGGCCGCATCTGGGGGTCCTCTCCAAAAGTGGCATAAGACTTCTTTCTTACATATAATATATTCATAGTGAGTATACATATACCCTTCGTATAAGAAGATTACATAATCTTCTACTTTTATTGCACATGCATATATAATAACATAGTCTTAAAAGAGATGTCTCATATTTAACCATCTGAACAGAGTCTAACAATATCGACCTAAGCCCTTACACAATGTATAAATGCCACATAGGGATTAAAACAATATATTTAAACAAGTAGAATGAAAATATCCTCTTTACACTATAACAAAGAAACATAGCTAGAGTAATAACAAGGCAGCATCCTCAGACTTGAGGGCATACCCACTTGGAGAGTGATTACAAGCCTTCCTTGACAATGGACACAATCTCTAAACGACTGGAACCTAAAATATTTGGGAAAAGGGAGAAATAGGGTTAGCACATCACTTGTACTAAGTATAGGATCATATGCACATACAACATAGAAATCATGGCAAAAAGGAACATTTATTCAAAAACACGCAAAGTCACTTTAGAAATACGTTATGCACATTCAAGAACCAATACAAGACAATAAGAACATATTCCTTACGGCAAGACCATGTACATCACAAGACCAACAATATCAAGTCTAGTAAAGTCAACATGTATATCAACATAATTGAGCACATAATCAAGACAACTCTATCATCAAGTTATAATATTAACAAGCATGCATAAGAGTTCATAACTTTATAACCTAAGCAAGACAATCACTCATACACCCCCATTAAGTCCACTAGTGCAATGACTAAGTATGTCTCCATAACATTACTCAACCAACAAAATCAAAAAATAACTGTAAGCAATGTCTAACTTTACATTCCATATCATTAAGAGTAGACATCATCATACTTTAGCATCAGGGACCAACAACATGTTCATAAGTGAAAACAATATCACATATTGTCATTAACATGTAAGATCAATATATACATATAATTTAAATTTATAAGCACATAAACACATAAGAACAACCTTCAAAGACTTCCGTCAAGGCTAACTAGTGCAATGTATAGAGTCCCATACCCCTACCTAGACTAAGCCAAATCCCTTAGGTCATCCTAGTTAGAGTTCACTTCATTACTTCATTTTACCTTTGGGAACATCTTGCCTTAACCTACATAGACCACATGATATAATCTGGAATCCTTTGTCATGGAACCCTACACCGAAAGAAGGTGGACTGCTTGCCAAAGTAGTACCAAAACATGAACATATCATCTATATGGATCCACTAGCTAGTATTCCTATGGGGAAACATAGTTCAAGAGTTAGTAGATGTATTTGGGATCGTCTATGCTACATGAATTATAGTCTCCAATCTCATGAGTACGATAGTGAACCTACGTTCCCTATGAGGGAAGGGACACTCCTCACTCTAGTTCACTCGGTGCTAAGCTAGAGTCCCTTTTGAAATGTCTTTCATAATCAATCATAACTTATTTTTAGGTCATAGGGGTCTCCCCCCTAATTTAGTCATAGTCATATCTCAATAGGAGTTTCATGAGTATGTCCTTCCAATACAATTCCCAAATGTGAGGTTAGCACATTTACATCACCATATCATAATAAGAAACATAGGAAATTCATCACCAACCTTATATCGTTACATCTTAGCCAACAACTCACAAGCAATAAATAAAGAAATTTAAATTCAACATCATACCAACCCTAATAAATCTTATCATATGGTACACTTCAACATAACTTCATCACTAAACACAAGTAATCAAAATTGAGGTAAAAGTTTGAGATCACAAGACTTACCCTATCTCCTTCACAAGCCATCATCCAAGGTTTTACCATCAACCATCAAATTCAAACTAAAAATGAGTGTAATATCATCACACAATAGTAACTAATACAATAATGAAGTCAATTGAATCACTATGCCTCAAATCATCACTAGTTCATAACGTAGGGTTAGGTACTTGGGTCAATTTCATGATCTACATAACAAACTATGTTCATTCATCAAGAACTAACATAACTGAATCAGCATACATCATAACCTAACTATAATAATCAAACTAAACCATAGACAATACAATATAGAAGATCAAATTCGTAATTGAAGAAGACCCATATGAAACTCATACTTTTTGAAATCAATTTTGGAAGAACCTTTTGGGGAAAGGAATCCCAAAGGTGAAAGGATTAATACCTTGTTAATTGTTGAAGTTTGCTGCATAAAAGCACCCTTTTGCTTCCCTAAGACCTTGACATATCCCTTCAATGGATTTCTTCTTATTGGGAGAGAGAAAGAAGAGAGAAGGAAGAGTAATTTGGGTTTTTGAATTGAGAGGTGTTAAGTGAGGTTTTAGACTTAGGGTAGGTTATATAATTGATTAACTAACCTAATTAACCAACCCCTAATCCCTAATACCCCTAATTAAGTAACTTAATTTGAATAAACAAACTGAAACTTCACAGAAAAGTGTAGACCTGACCTACGGGTCATATGTCTTCCAACAACCAAGACCCCCCTTTGTGCTATACAACCATAATTTTGGTCAGAGAACTGACGATATGTCCTTTTTTAAAAATAGTTAAGTGACCATCGACAGAGGAAATCGACTCCCCGTCGATTTGACCACGCCTCATCGTGTGCCTTCGTTGGTCGACACTGTCCAAGACAATATTTTGGTCATAATAGAAGGATACTCCTCAAGGACCCTTAGGGTGGTTATTGGGCAGTTGTACCCAGACGTTTTGATCTTAAAACTACTCCAATATGTGTTAGACACCCTTTTACAAATTTCATCAATTTCCAAGTCTTAAAACCCCGTGAAATAGGCTAAGCCACACTAGCACCTTTTGCGCTACTCTCCGGACGTTATGGACGTTTCTTGACAGCTTGACTCTAAAACATTCTTAATGACTTATTAACATTATATTTCGACATTAAAACAGTGTTACAACCCATAGAAACTCATGTGAGGCTATAGATTAGGCTTTAGACTTTTGTAGTGTTACATATGGGGCTTCATGTACACATTACACTAGTTGACATGATATAGGGTTGTGAGTAAGGTTTTGGAGATGTATTTATGAAATAAACTATACTCAAAAATGTTTATTATTGTGTTGTGATGATGAACTTGTGATTATGGGTATGACTTGTTGGTAGGTATGGACTTGTATATATGTCTTGTTAATGTGCATAAAGGCTTTCAAAGTGAATATGGAATGCTTATAACCAAATGTCCCTTTGTGCATGTGTTGAAACGTTTTACTTGCATATGTTTCCACAAATAATGTCATTTGTACTAACCCATATCTCTTCTATTTTCTACACAAAGTGTAAGTTTGGGCCATTGAGGGGATTCTAGTCCTTTCTTCAAGAAACTTGGATTTGCTATTCCCAAGTTGGTGAGTTATAAAGTACGAGGATTGAGATGTTTCATTCTTATTCTAGTTCACTTTCATTATTCAAAGATAATACTGTCATTCGTACTGTGAAACATGTTATTGATTAAGGGCCAAGTCCCAATTTTCATACTTTTATGTTTATATGGCAATGTGAGAAAACTTTAGAGTTTATTTTAATATATGAAGTGAATTTGAACTTCTAAAGTAGAAGTTTTTACATTATTTTATCTATGATGCAATGATAAATCCTAAGGGATTGTCTAAGACCTCTTTGAGGTTGACGACGCCGGTTACGACTTGAGGTGCTCTCCGATTGTGATAAACTTCATATTAGAGCATGACGTTGAATAATATTAGAAATGATGTCCCATGTAACCACATCTATGTAGAATTTTTATTAGTTATTGTGAAGTGTGCCACACATATGAATGAACAACTATTTGATGCTTAGGAAATCTTCACTTCTTTTGGTATTCTTAAGTGGTGCCTAAAGAGTCTTAACTCTATGTGTCCTTTTCTTCTAACACTTTTCTTTTGGATATATGCTATGACTACTAGAATGTCAGCCACAAGAAAGGTTTAAGAGGAGATTGCGTATGCGGGAGTTCCTCCCAAAGGCAACCAACCACCTTCTCAAGAGCAAGTTCCTCTAGGTGGCCAAGCTCTGCCCAATACTCAGGTCATGTCGTATAGGAATATAAGGGAGGAATTCCTAAACTATCATCAATTCATGGATACTCAAGCTCAATCTATAACTACAAAAGCTCAAGCTAATCCGGAAGTTGCAGCATGTGTGAATCAAAATGCTAGTGCCATTTCTTCACGTTTGAGAGATTTTACTAGGATTAATCCTCCAATGTTCTTTGGGTCTATGGTGAATGAGGATCGCCAAGACTTTAGAGATGAGGTATATAAGATCTTGTATGCTATGGGGGTGAGTTCAAATGAGAAGGCCGAGCTAGCCCATAACACTCTGAAAGTCAAAAACCTAATCTAGAGCCTCACATATGTTTCTAAGGTTTGTAACAATGTTATTAGGCCTACAATAATGAATATAAATCATTTAGAAGGTTTTGGAGTTAAAACGTCAAGGAACGTCCATGACGTCCAGTGAACTTGTAACTTGGACTAGTGTAGTGCCTTGATGGTTTTAAGGAAGTGCCTTGATGGTTTTAAGGAACTTGTAACATGGACTAGTGTAACATGTGTTGGTCAATATTTCTATATGGGATGATTACTACCTATGACATAAGTTGTATGAAGAAAAGCATTATTTATGGTCTCTTATCTTGTCTACTTGTTTATGTGGGGGTTTGGGTCTTCACTTGAGCATTGCACTTGTAGGCTTGGGATGGGATTATTGGTCAGTTTAGGATGTTATCTTGATATGAACTATTGAACATGAGATGTTAATATGACTTTATGATGACGTGTCTTTGGTTATGATCATGCTTTATGTTTTTGTGATCCTTATCTTATTTATGTTCTATTGTATGTGCATTGAAGGCTTTCAAATGACTTAGCATGTTTTTAAAAGAAATTGTAATTTTCATGCATGTCTTTCAATGTTTTGTGTGCATATACCCATACTTAGTACAAGTGGCGTACCAACCCATATCCTTTATATATGTAAAAATGTTGGGTCAGACCATTGAAGCATAAGAATGTCGATTGAAGAAGCTTGGAACTCTTTTTCCAAGTGTTAGTAGGTACTCATGTGGATACAATCTTGTTAATTACTCAAGCCATGAATATTGTAGTAGACTAAGGGATACACTTTCCTTCCTTTTTCATTAAATTGTATTGTAGTAAGGCCTATATGGCATATTGATATTGTATTGGCTATGTTTTACTACTTAGATGGTTTTTATGTGAGACAGTATTATTACACTATCGTACATATGTTTACCCTAAGTAGGGGAGAGTGAGTTGACTAAAATAGCATGTAATGTACTTAGTCCAAGAGAATCCTCAAGGGTCACTAAGTGGGAGTGGTAGTATGGGATGCTACTCTCACATTACACTTAGTGAAACTTGTCAAGTCTCTTTGGAGTAAGTCAATATAGTCTTGTCTCTCATATTGTCATTTCATCTTGGTAAAGTTGCTTGAAAGGTGCATTATGGATATTTTAAAGCATGTGACACAATGAAGTTTACAATTCACTGTAAGTAAGTCCAAATTTTGAGAAAAATTGCATTTTTAATGAATTATGGTTTCAAGGTGTTATGGAATGAGTTTATGTGGTTTTATAGTTCATATGATCATGTTATCTTGACGAAGTGCTCAAAGAGTGAAATCTTGAAATTTTTGGTATGTTTGGCAGTAAAGTGAATGTTCACTTTGAAATTCCCTATTTTTGAAGAAAATTGTTTTATCTTGAATTGAAGTTTCAATATGTGAAAAAGTGTTGTATATGAGCATTTTTAATGTTGGAGAATGTAGTTCCTCCATAAAAGAAGGTTATGAATGAGTTTTGAAACTTATGAAGTTGGTAGAGTTTACTTATGTTGCTAAGTGTGAAAAAGTGTGAAATGATGCTCTTTGTTAGTTGGTGCTTTGAATTTGAGTGTTTTGATCATTATTGAAGTGTGTTATGTGATGTTAAGTGAGTCCTTGTTGTTCTTGAAGTTTAAGTGTCATTCGAGGACGAATGTTATCCCAAGTTGGAGAGAATGTAATGCCCTAAAACAAATTAAGGTGAACTAGAGATTCATAAGTGTTTCTTGAGTGGATTTTTTGTTAAACTGAGTTATTTAAGTATTCCTAAGGTGTGTGTAAGGTTTGGTTAAGTTTGGAGTTCAATCGACCAAGAACGTCCATCACGTTCGGAAGGTGTGCCTTAGAATGTACTTATGTGTCTTGATGTGTTTGGATGAGTTTTACGTTTTTGTTTTGCTTGAAACTTGCATGAGATGTTCCTCAGACCTATACTACTTATTTTAGAGGTTTAATGTCCGGTAAAGACCACACGTAGGACCCACAAGGGGCCTTAGATGAAGGGCCCAAGACTTAGGCAAAACTGCGAAAAAGCAGTGACCAAACGACGACCCTAAGGACGGTTCGTTGGTCCATCAACAGTCCGTCGACCTAGGGCGTCGATTGGCCCTACAAGTCAAGATGGACAGGCTCCATTGTAGATAAGTGTCAAACCACGAGACCTCACCAACGGTCCGTTGATGCACAGACAGTCCGTTGGTTAGGTCTCGTCTATGAGGCCTGCAAAGTTGTTAAGTGGCTGCCTACTTGAGGTTTTTTTTGTAAATTCACCGCAAGTCTTTTAAGACCCTAGGCTTATATTTTTAGCATTTTTAGGTTATATTAAGTTAGTTTTAAACCCTAGACCTAAACAAGACCCCTCACTTCTAAATTCAAACTCTCTCTAAAGACAAACTCTCTCAAGACTCCATTGAAAGCTAGAGGTAAATGAAGGAAAGAGGGCTGGTTGGACGTGATTCCTTCATCAAAAACTCTTCGATTTTTCTTGCTTAGTGAGTTATGGTATCCATTCTTCAATACCCTTTCATTCAAGAAGCCATTTCTAATGAATTTCAAAAAGGGATTTTCAACCCTAACTTCTTTTATCTTCAACCCAATATGTGTTTAGTTCTTGAGGTTAGATATACTCTTCCTAGATGTGATTTTGATTAAGGAACTCTAAGATTTTAGTGCATTAGTCGATTTGGTATTGTAACTCCATAATCGTGCATTTTATACTTGCATTAAATGAGTTAAAATAAGTTCATGCGTGCATTATGTTGCTGTTTTTCTATAGCATAGACGTAATTTTATGTGTTGCATGAGTTGTGATGTGCATTAAGTTAAGTGTGATTGAGAAGGAAGTTCCTCGATCTTGAATATAAAGCTTCAGATAAGCTTGAGTAAGAATGCATCATCCAGAATATGTGTGAATCAGATGTTCACAAACGATAACGTGTTAAGTATGTTTAAGTGTTTTCGAAGTTCCCTCTTGTTTTAAAATGATGTGTAAGTGTCATTCGGGGACGAATGTTCCTAAGGGGGGGATAATGTAACATTCCAGAAAATTTCATGTCTAGTGAAGAGCCCAATAGATCTTTAAGAATGTGTATTGGGGGTACATAAGCATCCCAATGCCCAATATTGAGAAATATTGGGCATAGTATAGAAAATGGGCTAAGGGGTATTAGTCAATTTCTATGTAATACCCAAATAAGAAAAATATTGGGCATATTAGAAAATATTGGCTTAAAGGCTGTTAGCCAATTTTCTAACATTAATGAGCTTGTCCAAGAAATGTACCTGCAATGAAGACCCTAGGCTAAAATGCTTTTTCCTTTAACTCACAAATTGGGTATGAGGCATTCAAGTGTCAAGCCTAGATACCATAACACATGACCATTTAAAATGATCATGTAAATTAAGCAGTGCCCAAGGACATGGTGAGGATCCTTGGGACAATAAGTAAATATTCCCAAATGAACCATAAATAATAGTTAGTTAGGAAAGTACAACCAACACATGTGCAAGCACATGTGCAAGACATGTGAAGAAGCTGCCAAAGGAGGGGACCACCCTAATCGAATTCGGTTAGGGTAGTTAGGGGGAACAACGTGTACAAGGGACCCTTCCATGTGGGGCCTCACTTCCTAACTAATTCTAGACTCTAAACTACTGCCCTAAATATATAACTAACCTAGGACCAAACGAAAAAAACTAATTAGTGCACCTGACAACCTAGGACCAAAACCGGGTTGACACTAACCTAGTACTAGTTAAAGAGACAACCTAGTACCTAACCTAGGATGGTCCAAAAGGTTAGTTATGGTCCTAACAACTTATGGGTACTTTAGTAATTACCCTAGGTTACCTAATTAATTAATTTAGCAACTTAATTAATTAATTTAAAAGGGCTAAAACCGAAACTACAAAGGAAATTTTCAGATTTCGGTTAAGACAAGAAAGGGACAACCTAGTACCTAACCTAGGATGGTCCAAAGAGTTAGTTAAGGTCCTAAAAACCTAGGGATACTTTATTAATTACTCTAGGCTACTTAATTAATTAATTTAGAAACTTAATTAATTAATTTAAAGGGGCAAAACCGAAATCACAAAGCAATTTCCAGATTTCGGTTAAAACAAGAAAAAGACAACCAAGTACCTAACCTAGGATGGTTCAAATGATTGGTTATGGTCCTAACGACTTAAGGGTACTTTAGTAATTACCTTAGGTCACCTAATTAATTAAATTATCAATTTAATTAATTAGTTTAAATGATCAAAACGAAATTCTTACACTAACCTAGTACAACTCAAGAAACATCCTAGTACTTAACCTAGGATGGTCCAAAAGGGTTAAATTTTTTTTTTTTTTTTTTTTTTGAACTACCCTTGGGTGGGTAAGGCTGAGCAGCACCCCCAGGCCTTAACATTAATAAACAAAACAAAATACAAAGGAGGGGGACATAAACCTAACCTCCAACCTAAGGTGGTTCAGAGTCAACTTTCCAAAAGAAGAAGTCAACTCCTCCCCGTACATCAATGATGAAACCGAAATACTAAGCACCTAAGGAGAGGACTCCTCTCAATACAAAGTATCTAGGAAACATAAACAAGGGAGACTCTCCCTTTACAAGGTAGAATAAAAGTAAACTAACCTATTCAGATAGCTATAGTTGAAATCTGCAAGGTCGATCAAGGTGGTTCCTTAATTAGGGTTAATTTTGGTTCTAATGACTTAGGGGTATTTTAGTACTTACCCTAGGTCCCTAAATTAATTAAATTAAGGATTTAATTAATTAATATAAAGTCAAAATATTGACCAAAACCATAGTCAATACCAATTTCCAGATTTGACAAGGTGTTATGTTCTCCTATGTTTACTCAACTTAGGAGGGGCGTTTTGGTAATTGGTTAATTAGTTTATGAAATTAACTTATTAAAACTAAATTTTATAATTAAAGATCAGTTCCTAAACATAAAAATCACCTTCAAACTCATACAAAAGGCGACACAAAAACAGCAAGCAACGATGGAAAGAAAAACGGAAAATTTATCGATTTCTCTAGGGCGATTTCAAGGTTTCTTCAAGGTTTCATTCAAGGTGGTCTTCGTAGATTAAGTTCTACATAAGGTATGGGTTTATCTCCTGGAATTCTTTCTCCAAGAGTATTTTCCTTTGAACAATTCACAAGATCTTGAAAACTAGGGTTGTTCCCATCGTTCTCGTCGAACTTCCCTTCCCTAGTATCCTTTTCGATATCAATGTTGAATAGGTTAGAGATCATGTTGTTGGTATATGGTACGGGCTGTTCTTAACATGTATTGTTCTTGAATGATGAGTATTGAATGGACTTATTAACTTGTAATTGCGTAAAGTTAATCTTATCATGATAATTAAGGATCGATAATATACTAAGATAAGTCCGTAATGTGTTAAGTGAATTATGTGCCTTTGGCTGAATGTTGACTTGCTGTTGTTATGATGTTATGAAGATGCTAAAGCCATCAAATGTTAATATGATGCTGTCCAATATGTTCTTAAAACGTGGCACTAAAAGTCATAAACTAAGAATTGGCTCAAAGACATCTATGAAATCATATCTTGAATAAATTGGCTATCTGATTCCAATAAAGTTTGCTAACTCTATTTGGTCAAAATGAATATATGCTAATGGCTAGGAACTTATTTAAATGATTAAAAGATTGGCTAATGGTTCATACAGATGGCAATTTAAATATGAACATACGTAAAAATTGGCTTATGCCAAAAAGATTGAATTGGTTAGTCTAACATACCCTATCCACACGAATTGTGAACGTAAAAACATTGAATTGTTCTTGTAAGTTAATCAAAGGTTAAAATTTCAAGTGTAGTGAAAGTTTGGCTTATGCCAATAAATTGGCCTACAATATTATCTCAAAAAATATGTAATAGAATTGGCTAATGATTCCATGAAATTATATCTGAATGAAAGTTTGGCTTATGCCAATAAATTGGCCTACAATATTATCTCCAAAAATATGTAATAGAATTGGCTAATGATTCCATGAAATTATATTTGAATGAATGTTTGGCTTGTGCCAATAAATTTACTATGAAGTTATTTCCAAATTTTCTAGGCCAATACTAATCATATGCCAATCTTGTGTAGCCAAAACAATGAAATGACAACTCAAGTACTTCTAAACTAATTCAATGAATCCATAACCAAGGGTATTCCATTCATTGGGACAACTCCCAACATGCTCTACAAGAATGAACTATGAACATATGTAACTCATTGAAAGAAGTGCTCATCGTCCATAAACGATGAAATGAAGCTACTACACTAAAGTAAAGAAGTAACGTGAGTTATAACATAATTAAAGGGGTCTAAATTAAGTAAGTGACCAGAATGGGGTGTTAAAGGAAGTGAGACAAGTCTTACTTACACCAAAGCTAATTTGTTAAAAGAATACGCACGAATGAAGGTGTTAGTATGTGTGAGACTAGTCTCATAACACCTAAGGATGATATGTAAGGACAATTCACATTCATCAATGTAAAATAAGGATGATATGTAAGGAAAATTAACATTCATCAATATAAAGTAAGGATGATATGTAAGGACAATTCACATTCATCAATGTAAAGTAAGGATGATATGTAAGGACAATTCACATTTCATCAATGTAAAGTAAGGATGAAAAGTCATCAAAAGATTAAATATTTCTCAATCATACTCTATATGTAAGTGTAAGGACAATTCACACTTAATACTAATGATGAGATGAGAAATCATCTAATGAGCTATGATGTCCTCATGCTAGAAGCCAACTTCCATGATGTATGAGTTGAATGTAATGGAACTTTATACTGAGCACCAATAGGCTAGCTATGAGCGGTGATGCCTTCCTTCGGGAAGGGCGGAGATTCACGTAACTCTCCTAAGATGAGACTGTTCGGCATGCTGGGTATGGGTCTCCTTATATCTCCTAGTCTTTGAACCTATACTGCCAATGTAGGGATCTAGCAGGGTTCAATTCCCTATATACGCTATCATGTTTTGCTTTCACCTTGGCCAGTGACTCCACCTCTTTTCGGTGTGGGAAAGACACCGGATTTTATGATACTCACATGATCTATGTCGATTAAGGTTGGAGTTCCTCAAAGTACGAAAGATAATGAAATGAACGATATCGAAGGTGTTTGTGGAAGACAATCAGGAGGTGAAATCAAATTCAAGTAATGACATTAGGTCATTCTTGGTCATTGCACTTCATGATCCCAATGAGAGTCTTAAACTTCATCCTAGGTATAGATGGTGTTTACATCATCCTACGAATGAATGAAATTAATAATGTGAAGTACGAATGAACGAATGAAGCAGACTCTGTGTTTGCTAAAGAAGGCCCTCGGGTTGAGGTCCCATATGTTGGGTCCTCACTTGAGATGTCTTAATGTTATATCAACGATTCCAAGGTCTCGTGTATATGAAATGTATAATATATAAAACATGAAAGTAATGAAATTAATGGCATAATCAATAGAGAATGTCTTATGAAATGCAATGAATACTTGATGTAATGAATAACTTGTTGTAAGGATAGTCAAATCGTGTCCACTAAAGTTTACAATAAGTAACGGGCATAACTAATAATGAATCCTCATGTTATGAAAATGATAAAGCCAAATAAATTGGCTTATAATGATTTTATATAATTGGCAAAAGATATTAGCCAAATAAGATTGGCTTATAATGACTTCTTACATTAGGCCAATAATACAATATTAGGAATAGTCACTAAAGATTGGTTTATAAAGAATTCATGCCCAAAGTAAGCAAGATCATAAGCTTTAATGATATGCCCCAAGATCTATGCACATTATGCAATCAACTAAAGAATGAGTATAGTCAATAAGTATTGACTTATAAATATATTCATGCCCCAAATTGTAGTTAAGTCATTTCCTTAATCTCTTGAATTACTTACTTGATTCATTTTGGGTATGGGACTACAATGAATCATGGAACTTGTAAGTAAAACATAGGACCAAAGGAGTTATTGAACTACACAACAAGAAGAAGAAAAAGACTGAAAAATAATCTAAGTGTACAAAAAGGAGCTCTCGGGTTTGGAGGATCAAAAATTTAAATCTTTCGCCCGAGTGGTTCTAAAATTATGTTGGTGATACTAATGTCTTGTAATCATATATAAAATGAGTTGTGTGCTTTGAATGCATTAAAATACATCATATTCATACCACAATTCACAACTAACGAATTAGGGAAGTCTAATGACTAGACTTTCCAGAAATGGCATGTTGCTTAGGAAGCGTTTTCATTGATCATGCATAGCTTTATGTGTATGTGTGCATGCACCCATACTTAGTACAAGTGGTGTACTAACCCCCTACTATTTTAGTATTTTTATAGGTGCAGGTCAAAGGACAGGTTGACGACACTTGCAGCGGTTTGGACTTCAGCGTTTCTCCAAACCAATTGGTAGGTCCTCATGATTTCGAGGATGCTACAGATTTAGTCTAGCCTTAGTTTTAGACATAGCTAGTTAATGTTGTCCCTAGCGTTTCTTTCGTACCTTCATTTCGAAGCTTTGTAATAAGGCCGTCTTTGGCAAACTATTTATGATATATTCATCTTCAGTTTCGAATTGATTCTTTATGTTAGATGGTTGTTCTCTTATGTTGAGCTTAGTATATGATGTATCTAATTAATAATTATATGAAGTCTATGTATACTTAATACATATAAAAAGTTTTAAATTTTCCGCAAATTTAACTAGATGAATGTGATGAATGCAAGATGAGGCTTGTCTGCGACCTCTGAGAGGTCAACGACGCCGGTTGCGATCCGGATTCCAGAATCCGGGTCGTGACACTTTCACATAACACATAAATGTCACACATGTTCATATATCGATGCATAAGTCTATAAGTATAAATATATGATCAATCATTTAATATAAACAGACTAAGACACTATGCACATTCATGCTTCCATCATATCATATAAGTCATATTCATAATATGCCCATACATTCATTTTTCATGTACATAGAAACCAAAACTAGGAACTATCCTATCAAGGTACACATGTGCAATGCATAGACAAGGTCCCATACCCTTGCCCATACAATTACACCTATCAAGTCAACCTAGTTAAGGAAACACATATCATAATTTCATAGCCATATGCTTACCATGCATAGTAGTAGACACTAGTGAATATGAGAACTAACATTCATTCAGACATCATGACCTACACTACTTGTAAGAAAGTACACTGGTCAACATGATTCCATAATGTCTATCAACAACACATTGAGGCAGCCACCCTCTTAGGACCACAATACACTTTCAAGCATAGACCACACAACACACAATAGCATAGGAGACGAGTCAACATCATATTACACTTAAGACTCCTTACTTATGCTATTCATGCATTCACATAGGGGTACCTAGGTAAGAGATTCTTTAACCATTTTAACTCATCAATGGAAGAACCTACACTTTACCCTAACATACACATGTTTATACAGCCATACAACCTAAATCACAAGTAGAATAGGATAGTAGGCATAAGCTTCAAATAGTGTGATCATCATAACAACACATTCATACATTCATTAATTTTCCTTCAAGGCCATTGTCAACACATATATAATGAAAATAAAGTAAGCACCGCCACCATAAGTGGACCATACCACATAATGTCACAAAAGGCTTCATCAACTACAATACTATAAGAAAAGTAGAAGAGATAAACATTCTTACTGATTTCCCACCCTTCGATCATCATTGATCAATACACCCTTTTCATCAACAATTCATATATAGGGCAGTAGCTATATGTACTTTAATCATAAAAGAAACCATGTACAAGTTGCTATACGATTATACTATAACATAACACACTATATCACATATATGGTAGAAGGTAGGGAGTTATATATCATCAATAACTTCCCCTAGTTTTGCTCATCAATCATCTTGTATCATTAATATTCATTTAAGGCAGTATCTAAAGAAATCATAGCATAGATGAGATCCTACTACAATTGCCAATAAGTTCGAGTTCACTGTAAACATGATTCATATTAGGAATTTCATGGAAGATGAACTTACTTAGGTTAATCCTATTCAAGCTATCATGAATTGATCCATATCTCATAATTCATCATCAATACACACTCTAGACAATAGACGTAAGCAAATTAACATACTCGAAATCCACTTTTATACAATTAAAGACCAATGTTACAGTGATCACAAGTTACTACTTAATAGCTTAAGAGCACATAGATCAATTAATACCAAACCTTCTTTACTTTGATCATACCCTACTTATATTCACAATTCAAAAATTTATTAACCTTAGTCAGTAGCTACAAGAACCACAACATGATCGAATTCCACTTTTATTCATAAAAAGGTCAACATTACAGTGAACTCCTAGATTTCTAACTAGGCATGTTAAATTCTTCATACATTGATCCACATCCATACTTCATCATAAATTCATCATCAATTCACGTAAATAACAGTAGGTATAAGCAATTCAACGTACGAGAATCAAAATGTAACCATTAACAAGCCATGATCACAAAGCCCATGCAAGGACTAAATCGATTTAGGGAAGGAACATGGTTTTATCATGCAATTGGATTAATATCACGTTTAAACCAATACATTATCATCAATTTATCATGATTTAAAACATTTTTAGAAAGAACCCATGGCTAAATTGAAGAAGAAGAGATTTGATCATGAAACCTTCTTTGAAAACTTTGAGATTCACTCTCCAAGTGAAAGATTACTTGGAGATGAAGGATTACCATAACTTTGTCTAGCTGAAAATCTCTAAACCTTGATGAATCACCCATGTCAATCAAAGCTCCAAGCTTTTCTTGAGCTTCACCAATAATGGAGGTGTCACGACCGGAATCTAGACCCCAGACGAGACCGGCGTCGTTGACCTCTCAGAGGTCGCAGACAAGCCTACATACGTCGTCGTTACTTCATCTAGGTTAATTTTAGCGGAAAATTGAACTTTTGTTTACTTAAACTTTATATTGGAAAATATTGATCTCGCATAATACTATCTACGTAAACTCAGAAGCGTTCACAACAACCATCTAAATCAAGATAATCAAAAGAAAGATATAGTCATAAATATAGAGTTGCCAAAATGGCACCAATACAACGTTTGAAAGTAAATACGAAAGAAATGCTAGTGGAACATACTCCAATAGCACATGCCTACGTCTACGCTAGAATATTTCAGTAAGCATCCTTGAAAGCATGAGGGCCTACCAAATCCGGATGAAAGCTCCACGTCCGAATAACTTCTGCGTTGACTCGTAAGCTCTAACGTGCAGCTGCACCTGCACCTAAAAGTAGATAAATGTATGGAATTAGTACACACTTGTACTAAGTATGGGTATATGCAAGTACACACCAAGGACATGCATGATTAAGAAGATCTCTCTCTTAACGATATGAATTATGGAAAGTCAAGTCAGTAGGACTTGCCAAATCAGATTAGGAAAGTCATTCTATGAGAGTAACATGCATCATCATTCTTTTTATATTGCACAAAACAGATAACATATTTCATATAGAACAAACATATATTACATATCATTCGTTCATATGCCGTGAGACCTTGGAATCACAGACTTAACATTAGGACTTCCCAAAATGAGAGCTCAACATATGGGACCTCAACTAGGGAGCCTTCTTTAGCAAACACAGAGTCTGCTTCATTCATTCATACTTACTTCATTTTCATTCGTTCGTAGGCTGGAGTGAACACCATCTATACCGAGGATGTTGTTTTAGACTCTCATCGGGTTCACTGTGCAATGACCAAGAATGACCTAGTGTCATTACTTGAGTCTAGTTCACCTCTTTATTATCCTATCCAAACACCTTTGGTATATTTCATTATCTTTCATACTTTGAGGAACTTCAACTTTAACCAACATATATCATGTGAGCATCATTAAAACCGGTGTCTTCCCCACACCAAAAAGAGGTGGAGTCACTGGCCAAGGTGAAACCAAAACATCCCTAGCTCTCTTAGGTGGAAAACCACTGGCTAGTTCCCTATGTTGGCAGCATAGTTCAAAGACTAGGAGATTTAGGGAGACCCATACCCACCTTGGTGGACAGTCTCATCTCATGAGAATTACCCGAACCTCCGCCCTTCCCAAAAGAAGGCATCACCACTCATAGCTAGCCTATCGGTGCTCCGTTTAAAGTTCCTATTTACATTCAACTCATACATCGTCGAAGCTTGCTTCTAGCATGAGGTAGTCATATCTCATTAGATGATTTATCATCTCTTCTTTACGTATTAAGTGTGAATTGTCCTTACACTTACATATAGAGTGTGATTGAGACTTGTCTCTTAATATTCAACACTCTCTTAGGTGAGTACTTTTGGTGACCTTATATTGGCGTTGGTACAACTTGTCTCACTTGCACTAGCCTCATCAAACGACTTCTTTGTACTCTAGTCTTTTACTCAAGTAGAGCTACTACCTTAAGCATATCCACTCGGTGCTTTGCCTTGGTTCTCATAGAGTAAGTTCATTCGCATAAGAGCATTAGAGAAGGTACCATCCCTAAGCCTACCAGCTCATAATACCACTACCAATAAGGGATCCACAAGGGTCTACCGATCAAGATTAATTAGGATAGCTCATTTATAGAAAGGGGCACCATGCTAGGTCTAGCCGATTCTGTACTTTCTCATAGTCATTCATAAAAGAATGCACCAATATCTATCAATCAAGATACAAAATCACAATATATAGGTCCTCGGCATACTACTATCAATACACATAACCATTAAGAGAATCTATGTCTGCTATCACAATATACAACATTCACCTTGCACACCCATACATATATACAACAACTCAATTCATCATATAATGCCTTCAAGGTCATGATCACAATACACACATATAGACACATGTACCATATTTAAACACCGCCACCGTAAGTGGAATATACCACACACAAGAAATTATATATCAATTGTACATCAACAATAATATAGAACAACTTACCATCCTCAGAAATTAAATCAACATCGTTGAATTCCCAACAACTCTATCATCACAAGAGTACTTAGCCATAATTTGCTCACAAGGCCATAATTCAAAACTCATCCTTATACTAACAATTTATCATCAATAGAAGTATATAACAATAAGAATCAACAACACAATTCAATCTAAACTCAATTTCATCAATATCCAATCATTATCATAAAACCCATTTTATAAGTCAAATTTAGGAGTTTAGTGAAGATCATTGGTTCATGGAGTTTTTTACTTAAAATTACCAATTAAACCATAATAAAATCATATCAATACGTCAGAAACCATTTTATGCAACATGATTTTGAGGAAAAATTGGAGTTTTGATCATCTTTTGAAAACTTGAAAACCATTTGAGAATTGTCTCTAGAGGTGAATCTAACTCTCGATAAAGAGTCACCATACCTTATAATAGATAATCCCACAAAATTTGGGTTGAAAACTTGGAGAATTGATCTTCTTCGTTGGAGCTTGAAAGTTCTTTAATGGAGGATTTCGGTGCGGAGAGAATTTGGAGAGAAGGAAGAGCTTTTGATTTTGAATTTGAGGGTTTTATTTTTTGATTGGTGAAGTTGTGAAAAAGTGACTTAAAAACTGTTATAATAACACCCCTAAAGTACCCAAAACACCCCTATACTAGTTGGACCTTTTAATTGAGTCTAACTTGACTTTTATTTTCAAAATTTTCATCGCGGAACAACTCTGCAATGCGACGGTGTTCCCTAGAGTTTCTAGAAATTAAATTTGGGAAAGAGAGGTCTGCAACCATGTTCGCGATGTGGGCCAACTTTTTGGTCCTTGGTGGAGCATGTCTGCGATGTGGACTCATTCCCTACAGCTGATGTACCGTGGTTTCACGGTACATTCAATGCTTTTTCCTTAAGTTTAGTGTGTGTCTAAGGCCTTTTTGTTTTAATTTTAATATATTTTTATCCGTGTTTGCAGGAAAGCTATCCAAAACGGAAATGCAGAGGACTGTGCTGAAATCAGTGCAAAAGTGATGACCTACGAAGCCATCGATAGTCCGTCGACCCATCGACGGTCCGTAGGTGGTGATCGTCAACTGGAGGTTCAAGCATTTGGAAGCAACTCGGGGAAACCTGACCAAGTGTAGGGCTACGGAAGAATCGACGGTCCGTTGACTAATCGATGGACCATCCTAGCAAACCGTCGTTTCTAACAGAGAGTAGTCCCAGTAGCCGACTTGAATAAATCACCAAGTATGGAAGGACAGAGGCATCGACGGACCATACGTGAGACGACGGACCGTGCTGTTGGTCCATCGATTATAACAGAAAGGATGCAAAAGTGAAGGATGAAGAAAAAGTTAAGTATGGATCGACAGAGGCAGTCGCCGATCCGTCGTTCCATCAACGGACCGTCAGTTGGGTCATTGACTGAAGACGCGTTTTGGGACAGATTTTCCTTATTCAGAGCTCCTTTTAATTTAGGACTTTATTATTATAAATAGGGTGAAAAAACTTGTTTTTGGGGTTAGACTTTTTACTATTTTTCATACTCTTGTTATTGGAAGTTGAACTTTGTATTTTGAGAACTAAGTTTCTGGAATCGATTCTTACAATATTTTCGTTAATTCAAGTGATAATTCTTGATTTTCTTCAAACTTGTCAAAGTAAGTACATGAAGTCTTGTTTAACAACCATGAATTGTGTAATTCTAAGCAAGGGTACCTAAATCCACAACTAGGGTTGTGGGAAACACGGGTAATTAACAAGATAAAACTAGCTAAATAACAATTCTAGAATAGGTTCTTGCATGTATTGATAATTTTTTCGTTTAGAATTCTTTTTAACGAGTGCACGCATTAGAACTTGCCCTATTTCTACTTAACGGACCAAGGCAGTTGTTAATAGGAAAAGAATTATCAACATAGAATTAGTATACACTATCTAATATGCTAGTCTCAATTGGTGCGAAGTAGTAACTTAGCCATACATTGAATATGATGTTTAATATGAGGTAAAGGTAAGGATTTGTAATTCAACACACGTAGTCGGACCAAGGCATGGGGTGAAATTTTGTAGTTGCCGGACCAAGGAATTAGAGATACATAACTTACCACTTTGCATGCAAGACACTAGGAAAGATTTGTTATAGCTAGGATTATCGCGTTATGAACCTATGGGGAACACTTACACCCTAATTTCTCTCATCACCTGATAAAGACCAAAGTTTTAATCTTTCTACTTGTTTACTTAGAAATATTGAACATTTTTTTACACAAAAACCCTTTTTTATTTAATTGTTTTCGGAAAGGACTTGACTAAATAGACGTAATAGTAGATTAAAGTTAATTCTAAACCATTTTCCTCGTGGGATCGACCCCAACCTAACAATTGGGTTCTTTACTTGATATGACCGCTTATACTTCTTTAGGGGAGTATAATTTGAGAGTATCAAATTTTGGTGCCGCTGCCGGGGAAAGTGGCTTTTAGATTAACTTTAAGCACATTATCGAATTTTAGTCAACAATTTCCTAATTTTACTTTTTGTTTTTGTTTTTGTCTCTCGCAGGTCTAGCTCTAGTGTATGCCAAGTACACGGAGTCGAGGAGAACCAATACTTTCACTTGATCCAGAACTAAACCGTACACTTCGCAAAATGAACAATCCACACAATCCTGCTAATATTGGTGATGAGATCAACCATCAACTTCCTCCGCCGGTTGATTCTCATAATCAAGTGTTAGTGGAAAACCCTGGTGAAGGTGATCTGAGGAGGCAACATCCCGCCCCACGTCCTCAAGAGTACTATATGGGAAAAGTTAACATCACTGACTCTGACAGGCCACTTGTCCTACCTCCTCTACCACATGGTCATACTTTCGTGGTAACTAGTAGCTTGATGAAGATGCTCACCGCTCGAGGTTTGTTTTTGGGGCTACCATCTGAGGATCCACATGCTCACATCGCCAAACTAAGGTCGGTGTGTAAGAGTTGTGTAGGGAGGCCTGACTTGGACATGGACGTCATTGGGTTAAGAGTGTTCCCTCTCTCACTGACGGGAGAGGCTGCTATATGGTTTACTGAGCTTCCCTATAACTCGATCTACACTTGGAACCAATTGAGGGATGTGTTCCTAGCCCGTTACTATTCGGTATCTAAGAAGCTCAACCACAAAATTAGGGTGAATAATTTTGTGGCATTGCCTGGGGAGTAGGTAAGTAGTTCTTGGGATAGGTTCACCTCATTTTTGAGAAGTGTCCCAAACCACCGTATTGATGATGAGTCATTGAAAGAGTACTTTTATCGGGGCCAAAATGATAATAATAAAGCAGTTCTTGATATGATTGCGGGTGGTTCCTATGGGGAATGTACTTATGCAGAGATCGCTGAGAAGTTAGATAAAATCTCCTGAAATAATAAAGCTTGGAGCACTAGAAAGTCAGATACTGGGAGAAACACTTTTGCGGTGCAATCTACACACAACCCAGCCGCATATGAGATTTGTGAAGAGATGGCTCAAATGAGAACTGATCTTGGGTTAGTGTTGAAAAAGGTCACTAGGGGTGCGGAAAGAGTAAATGCGGTGAACTATTTGGCCAAACCACCACCGCCGGTTGATGACTACTACTATGAGGAAGATTCTTACGTAGTGAATGAGCAAACGTGGGGTTTCCAACCAAACGCTCAAGGCTCCAATTAGGAGAATTGGCGCCAAGGTCAAGGAAATCAAGTTCGGAACTATGGTAATTATAACTGAGAGTGTTACGATGTTCGAGATGGAAACTTCAACCGCAACAACAACTTCAACCGGGGTAACTATGGTAACAGAAATGATCGGAGTGGGCCCTATGTTCCACCTCAAAATCAGGAAGTTTCTCCTAGGGATGGTCGAGGTAGTATGGTGCGAGTTGAGGATATGTTGCAGAAGATGAGGAGGAGGTTTGATGCTAGTGATGAGCACGCCAAAGAGTTGAGAGGTGATTTAGCAAATATTGGGCAAAAGGTGGATGCACATGCAATCTCAATCAAGCAACTTGAGTTGCAAATGGCTCAATTTTCTTCTACTGTGAACCCACGTGAAACGGGTACTCTTCCTAGCAATATTGTTCAAAATCCAAAAAATGATGGACATTGTATGGCAGTCACTACTCGAGGTGGTAAGCAAACCATTGATCCACCTATGTCGTCTAGCGTAGAAGATGAGATGAGAAGAGAAGATAAGGTAGTGGAAGCTAGTGGTGAGCTGGTAAATGAAGCGGTGAAAGAAGCAGAGATGCCCCAAAAGGTGACAACCATTCGAAGAACACCAGCACCATTCCCGCAAATGTTGGTGAAAAAGACCGAGGATGGTAATTATCGGCGTTTTATTAATATGTTGAAACAACTTTTCATCAATGTTCCTTTGATAGATGCTCTTGAAAAAATGCCCAGTTATGCCAAGTTCATGAAAGATATGGTCACTAAAAATAGATCGGTTAGTTTTGAAGATGATGATCCGATGAAACATTGTAGTGCTATTGCTAGAAAGAAGATCCAGGTTCTTTCACTATTCCATGTACAATCGGGTTATTACATTTTGCTAAAGCATTATGTGATCTTGGGGCAAGCATAAATCTCATACCTCTCTCCATTTATAAGAAGTTGGGTTTGGGTGACCCAAAGCCCACTGCTATGCGATTACTGATGGTCGATCAAACGGTGAAGAGGCCTATTGGGATACTCCACGATGTGTTAGTGAAGGTGGAGTAATTCATATTTCTGGCCTATTTTGTCATTCATGACTGTGAGGTGGATTTTGAGGTGGCTATTATCCTTGGGAGGCCGTTCCTTGCTACCGGTCGCGCCTTGGTTGACATGGAGAAACGACAGATGAAGTTTCAATTAAACAATGAAGAAGCGACTTTCAATATTTGTAGGTCCATGAGGCAGAGTGGAGAGCCCCAGTCTGTATCGGCGATATCTTACAGGGTTGAGAGTTCAAGTGAGGTACAAATAGAAGAACGTCTTGGTGTTGAGGTACTAGCGGCATTGATCATGAATTTTAAGAGTGATTGTATTAAAGAGTATGGGTCATTGGTTGCGGCACTTGATCGAGGTGAAGTTTGGTTCAAACCAAAGAAGTTGGAGTTAGATATGAAACATCGCGAGTCTCCACCCGCGAGACCATCTATTGATGAAGCCTCAAAATTGGAGCTTAAGGCTCTACCACCTCATCTAAGTATGTTTTCTTGGTAAAAGGTGACACTTTGCCGGTAATCATTGCATCGGATTTAAATGTGGATCAAGTAGAGTGTTTGGTGGAAGTGTTGAAGAAGTTCAAGAGAGCTATTGGGTGGAATATTGCGGATATTATTGGGATCCCTCCCGGTATTTGTTCACACAAAATCCAACTCATGCCCGATCATAAGCCAAGTATTGAGGACCAGAGATGTTTTAATCCACCTATGCAAGAGGTAGTGAAGAAGGAGATTATTAAGTGGTTGGATGCCGGAGTCATATATCCGATCGCTGATAGTAGTTGGGTATTCTCTGTTCAGTGTGTGCCTATGAAAGGGGGAATGACTGTGGTCCCTAATGAGAAAAAAGAGCTTGTTCCAATGAGCCCGGTGACCGGATAGAGAGTGTGTATGGATTACCGGAAATTGAATGCATGGACTGATAAGGACCATTTTCCTATGCCCTTCATGGATCAGATGTTGGATAGGCTTGTAGGAAAGGGGTGGTATTGTTTTCTTGATGGTTATTCGGGTTACAACCAAATCTCTATTGCACCGAAAGATCAAGAGAAAACTACCTTCACTTGTCCTGATGGAACTTTCACGTTCAAGAGGATGCCCTTCGGGTTGTGTAATGCACCGGCTATTTTTCAGAGATGTATGATGTCTATATTCTCCGATATGGTGGAGGACACCATTGAGGTGTTTATGGATGATTTTTCTATTGTTGGTGACTCATTTGATCATTGTTTGTGTCACTTGGCCGAAGTTCTCAAGAGATGCGAAGATTGCAACATTGTGCTAAATTGGGAAAAATGTCACTTCATGGTGAAAGAGGGTATTGAATTGGTCCATCGTATCTCATAGAAGGGTACAGAGGTTGATCGAGCCAAAGTTGAGGTGATAGAGAGACTTCCTCCACCTATCTTTGTAAAAGGTGTGAGGAGTATTCTTGGGCATGCGGGCTTCTACCGGAGGTTCATCAAGGATTTTACAAAAATTGCACATCCTCTGTGCAAGTTACTTGAGAAAGAGTGTAAGTTTTATTTTGATGAATCTTGTTTGAAGGCATTTGGAGAGTTGAAGGAGAAGTTGGTGTCTGCGCCCATTATTATTTCCCCGGATTGGAGCAAACCATTTGAGGTGATGTGTGATGCTAGTGGGGTTGCTCTTGGTGTAGTATTGGGAAAAAGATGGGATAAAATCCTTCACCCCATTTATTATGCCAGTAAGTCCCTTAATGAAGCTCAAAAGAATTATACTGTGACTGAACAAGAGCTCATTGCGGTAGTATTTGCTTTCGAAAAATTTCGCTCCTATTTGCTTGGCACGAGAGTTATAGTGCATACTGATCAATCTCCCTTGAGATATTTGATGGCAAAGAAGGATGCAAAATCGAGGTTGATTAGATGGGTATTACTGTTGCAAGAATTGGACTTTGAAGTGAAAGATAGAAAAGGGACCGAAAATCAAGTTGTCGATCACTTGTCCCGATTAGAGGATGAAGCTATGCGAGAATCGGGTGAAAAGGCTGAAATTGATGATACTTTCCCTGATGTGCATGTTTTAGCCGCTTCTCATGACTTGATTCCATGGTTCGACGATTTTGCGAATTATTTGGCTAGTGATATAGTCCCATCGGACTCATCCTTTCATCAAAGGAAAAAGTTCATGCATGATGTGAAAAAGTTCTTTGGGATGAGCCGTATTTATATAGGAGTTGTGCAGATGGTCTTATTCGCCGTTGTGTGACGGAAGTTGAGATGCTGAGTGTTTTGGAGGCATGCACTCCTCGCCTGTGGGTGGGCATCATAGTGGTATCCGAACTGCCCATAAAATTTTGCAATGTGGCTATTATTGGCCAACCATCCACCAAGATGCTCATGAGTTAGCCAAGGAATGTTATAGGGGCCAAAGAGGTGGAGGTATTTCTAGAAGGCAAGAGCTCCCTTTGAATCCCATTCTTGTAATTGAGTTGTTTGATGTATGGGGCATTGACTTTATAAGCCCTTTTGTGAGTTCTCATGGGATGAAGTACATTCTTGTGGCATTTGATTATGTGTCAAAATGGGTGGAAGCCATAGCACTTGCAAACAATGAAGGGAAGAGTGTCACCGCGTTCTTGAAAAAGAACATATTTTCCAGATTTGGCACCCCTAGGGCCATTATTAATGATGGGGAATCCCACTTTCGCAACAAGTTTTTCAAAGGGTTGTTGGAGAAATATGGGGTTCGTCACAATGTAGCTACTCCTTACCATCCTCGGACTAGTGGGCAAGTTGAGGTGTCAAACATAGAAATCAAGTAAATTCTGGCGAAAACGGTGAATGCTAGTAGAACGGATTGGTCAAGGAGGCTTGATGATGCTCTTTGGTCCTACCGGACAACATACAAGACTCTCATAGGTATGTCTCCATACCAACTTGTATATGGAAAGGCTTGTCACTTGCCGGTTGAGTTAGAGCATAGGGTCGTGTGGGCGATGAAGAAACTGAAGATGGATTGGAATCAAGCTGCGGAACAAAGATTAAATGGGTTGAATGAGCTTGATGAGTTTTGCTTGAAGGCGTATGAAAGTTCATCCCTCTACAAAGAAAAGATGAAGAAGTACCATGACCAAAAGATTGAACAGCGTGAATTTGCGGTTGGGGATTTGGTGCTTTTGTTCAACTCTAGGTTGCGCTTGTTTCCGGGCAAACTCAAGTCCAAATAGACTGGTCCATTCTAGATCACTCAAGTGTTCCCTCATGGTGCGGTTGAGTTGGAAAACAAGGAGGGTGCACGGTTCAAGGTAAATGGGCAAAGAATCAAAATCTACCTTGGGCATGTGGAGAATGCGAATGAAGTGGTTGAGGCTTACCATCTTGATGAAGTCTGAGTAATCAAGATTCTTGCGTCGTGCCGCGACGTTAAATCAAGCACTTATTGGGAGGCAACCCAATATGTATCCTCTAGCCAACACTAGGTTTTTCTTGTCTTAGTACGAATAGTCGCATTATTTTGATTTTTACTTATTGTCCTGTGTAAATTTTCTTTTATTTCTTTTAGGTCTGTTAGCTAGAGAGTAGTTTAGGCCGTGTCTAAAAAGTGTCTAGAAAACACAAAAAGAATGGCTTATTGGGTGCTAAATGTGCGGGGACCAAATTACCAGAAATCCATAGTAATTAGTCTGGTACACTGATTGACGGACCAATCGACGGGTCGTCGTCTCATCGACGGACCGTCGATGGGGTCCGTGCATCCTACGTTTGTTTTTCAATATTGTCTAAGTTGGGCACAATCGACGGAGCAGTCGACGGACCATCGATTGACTTATAGTCCGTCGACGGGGAATCGTAGGTTCCCCAAATCCAAGGACCCGACCCGACCTGGCCGGCTATTTAATGAATTTAAACTCTTCAGTTACTTCCCAACCTTTTCAAATTCTCCCCCCAACCGTTTCCCTCCCCATATTCCCTTACTCCCCCACTAACTCACACACTAATTCACTTTTAATCCTCTCTGATTTCATATTCTCGCATCATCTCCACATTCCCAAAATACCTCATTCCCTAAATTCCCATCCTTTTGTTTTCATCTTTCCGGTCGGTGTTCGAAGGCGTCCTTAGTGTTGATCATTGTAAAGTTCACCCTCACAGTCACTCCACTACACAATAAAGGTATGTCCTTCTCATCTGCTCCCTAATCTCATGTCTTTTGTTTGGAAACCGAAGTGTTAGCATCTGGGTCTTCACTTAGGGACAACCTTGCCTGATTTAACTTTAATTTGAGAGTTTCTTGTCCCTAAGAATGATTGCAAATGTATGGGGTGGGGGTGAAATGAATTCTGAATGGGTTAGTTTTGTAGTTTTCCGATTAGGGCTTTTTAGTCTCATAGAATCTACGATTACAATTGGAATAATCAAAGCCCTAGGAATGACGAAAATGGTGTATTGATTGCTATAGAACATGTTGTTAATTGATGTTCTTGAATTTGTGTATGTGTGGGGTGCAAAGGGTGTAGAAAAGAAATCTGTGTCTGACCGACAATACGAGACCCCATCTACGGACCATCAGTCAATCGATGGACTGTCGATGGGGTCTGTCGATAGCCATAACTCGATCTAGTTTAACTATGGAATGATGGAAGTGGACTACAGTCCGTCGATTGATCAACGGACCATCCTGCACGTCCGTCGTTTCTAACAAAACCTTTGTCTCTAAAGCTTTCTAAAAAAAATTCTAAGTGTCCAACGACGGAAGTGGACTACGGTCCGTCGATTTATCGACGGGCCATCCTGCACGTCCATCGTTTCTAAATGCAATTATTGTGGACTTATAACTTCTGAAATGTACTAAGTGTCCACCGACGGACCCTATAAATGGCCCGTCGTTCCATCGACGGACCGTCGATAGTGCCTGTCGTTCAGTTCTGCAGTTCTGCACTCACTGTGTTTTGTGTAACTTTGGTGTTTTTTTCTTTCGAGTGTGTTGAATGATTATACTGGAACTAATAACCCTCCTTTGCAGGTACATATGGTCCCCAAGCCTGATATTGTCTACTCTCGAGGACGATCCAAGTCCGTCGCCCCTTCATGCCGGTTGGTGATTGGTTCATCGGACGATGAGACTGATCCTGAATACGTGCCACCAGGCACCCAGACGCCAACACATGCTGCTAGGATCTCTCGTGGCACGCCCAAGAGGGTGCCTCCCATTCTGATGAGGAGCACACACTGACCGGCACACCGTCTGGGTCTGCCGCGGGTTCTGACGGAGCGTCTGGCTCCGAGGAGGCTTCCGGGTCTGAGTCGGCCCACTCTTCAGGATCACATGGTTCCACTATTCCTGCTGCACCTGCCCACTCTACTTCGTCTGATGAGGCCGATAGTGCGGATTCTACTACAGCACCCCAATTCGACGTCTCTGCACCGGTTGCTGATCAGCCCAACAGGTGGTGCGTAGAAGGCCAATACCAGGTTTACAGGATGCTAAGATGCTCAATGATAAGGGGGTAATGACTCGGACTCTGACAGTCGAGCGGCGGGTTCTTACAGGGAGTCTCCACACGGTCCCTGTTATACATGATCTCTTCACCCGCCATCAGCTTGAATGGATGTCTAGGAGCGTGGGACGCTACAGTGAGGAGTTGATGCGAGAGTTATACACTTTGTACGTAGCGACTCTCCGGGCTTGTTTGTATAGGCAGTCTAATCCCGCCAAATAGGCACCACTTACCCATGTTCGAGTCCATGGCCGCAGGGTGGATATCTCTTTGCCCACCATTCACCGTTTCTTATACGGTGCTGATACAGATGTCAACAGGGACCCTCTCACCCCCGAGTTTGACTACCATTGGAAACTGATTATAGAGGGTCATTTCCAGCGAGACAAGGTTGTGAGAGATACCACCAAGAGGTGGATAGCCCAGTAGATTTCCGTGGATCGTGAGGGTGCAGACTGGGTGCTGGAGCCCAGAAGCCTTATCAAGAAGGCCAACCTCACATTTGCTGCCAAGTTCATCTGGCTATTGGTCCGCCATTGCCTATCCCCCACAGCCTCTGACAACATTCTTACATGGGATAGAGCAGTCTTAGTTACTTCTATGGTTGCGGGGTTCGAGGTTGATTTTCCGAGGCTGTTGCTGGCAGTCATCCATGAGAGGGCCTTCAAGGTCTCGACCACTTACCCCTTTCCCTGTATGATTTTTGAGTTGTGCAGGTCTGCTAGAGTGCCCATTTGGCACATTGATGTTCTCAAGACTCCTACTGGGACAATGGACATCTGTCTCATCCGGGATGAGGCCAATGAGGCGGCACCCAATAGAGGGCCAGAGTAGAGGTGCAGCCGCTAGGTGAGAACTTGGCGGATATGGTTGAGAAATCCCAAGGGTCTGATCACGCTAGAGGAAGCACTGAGTTCCTCCCGATCTACACCATCAGCAGCATGGTCCCAATTTCTAGTGTCCAGAAGCTAGAGGCCCAAATGGCCACATTGTTGCATCATATACAGCCTTGGACGTAGAATTCCATTGCCGAGGCTGAGGATCGGATTGAGAAGAGGATTGCCCAACAGACGGAGAGGAAGATTCTGGCGGTCCACCAGTGCCTCGATGCATTTGAGTTGAGAGTCCTCGCACAGCCAGCCCCTACTATTGATTTAACTACTCTCCAGGATGCTGTGGCGAGTATGAGGACTGATATGGATGCCATTCTAGATGTACGGTTACCTGAGCCTGACGCCACACTTGTGGAGCCTGCTGAGGATACGGTGCTTAGTGCACTATTCCAAAACACCGCTGCGCCACCGACTCCACCACTTGAGCATGCCAAGAGGCACCGGTCCAGAGACAGTGAGGAGGCTCGGGCTAGGAAGAAGGAGCGCACTAAGATGGAGGCCGCGAGGAGAGCTTCTTTGGTAGATGAGGAGGCCCGACAGATGAGGGCTCGTGAGTTGGCTAATGGGGCATCTAGCTCCAGGCTTGAGGATTTTGAGAGGATCACCACTGAGGGTGCAGATATTGTTGCGGACACTACTGATGGTGTTCTTACTACTGATGGAGTGGTTTCTAGGCAACTGGACCCGCCTGCTTATTAAACTTCGTCGCTATGCGCCTAAGGTTTGCTTCACCTACCACCTTAGTATTATATTTCTTATGCATTGGGGACAATTGCATTCTTTCTTGTTGGGGTGGGGTAAATGGAAAGTGAGTGTTAGGGTGAAGTCTGAGTAGCCCAACTCACGATCCTCTCTTGGGGTTTTCTTGCCTGTGTTCTTTTGCCCCAAGAGACTATTATTTTACTGTTGAACCGACCTGTTTAGTATCTTGTACAAAGTATTAATGTGAAATCTGAAGCATGATGGCTAAATACAATGATATCTCGTTATAAAGAGAATGCTTGAATGATTAGGCATATGGAATGTTGAATGTGTTGGCTCTAAGCATGACATAGAGATACACCATTGCATGACCATCAATCTAACACTCGAACTAGGTGTCGGATAATCTGGTAAGGTAATGGGGTGCTAAGAGAGTGTGAGGAAATATGAATAGCCCACTATTGGTACCTATCTAGAACTTGCCCGGTTAGTCGTGCAAAAGTAATTTGTGTTAGTCAATTAGGAAAGGATCATAGGCCCTTGTTCAAATTAGCCAATTTTTAGCCTAAATAAAAGAAAACCAAATGAAATTAATCCCTGTTTGATCAAAATATATTGAGCTTACAATGAACCTTTCTTTTCTACCCCAACAAATCTTTTCTGGGTATAATGTGTTGGTCCTGGTCCCTCCTTGGACATGTGCACCTCAACTTATGCCAAAAGCATAAGTTGAGGGTGGCTAATGCAGAAACCCATCTCGTCTTGGCCCTGACCCAACCTTGGGTATTGATACAATCCTCATTAATGTGCCCATCACCTTCTGAATGGTAAGCACAGTGAAGATCTGGTCCATAAAGCTTGGAGTTGACATTGATATTTTTTGGATTAATTTTCTGTATCAGGCCAGCTGATTTCAATCTTTCAAAAAGTTGTGTTCGACTCTCAACCAAAGGATAAAAGACTCTAGAGGTTTTCCTCTCAACATTTGGGCGACAAGGATTGTTCTTATTTCATGGGTGTAAAGGTATATGATGGTAGTTTGGTGGATTTTTGTGAGTTGGTACTTGTGTTTGAAAGTTTCGGTATTGTGAAGCTTGGTAGCTAGGAAGGGTACTTTGTTAGTATGGGGGTGGATTTTGTAACTTGATTGAATGAGCAATTACTTGATGGAACTTGATAATATGGATGGGTATTTTGGTAATATGGAGGTGGAGTTTGGAAAACAGGAGGAGGAATTTGATAACTAAGCGGTGGATTTTGGTAAGTAGGAGGTGGATTTTGGTAATTCGGTGGTGGGGTTTGATAACTTGATTAGGCAGAACAAGCTGGATATGAATTTTGTTGAGCTCAAGGTACCCATTGTAAGTTTAGGATTTTGTGAAGTGTCCTTTTCCATCAGAAGCGCAGGAAATAGAAGACACATCCTCTCTCTTCTTTTTCAACAATCCTGAAGATTTAGTTGGGGCGGCGACACGAGAAATCTTTCCAGTTTTAATCCCATCTTCCATAGCCTCACCTACCTTGACTATCTCCGCAAATTTTGC